>VZRJ01006416.1:233223-278330 GCA_013397565.1 Ptilonorhynchus violaceus
GCAGCTGTGCCTCTGCAGCCCATGGAGGTCCACTGTGGAGCAGAGATCCACCTGCAGCCCATGAAGAACCCCATGTTGGAGCAGGTGGATGTGCCTCAAGGAGGTTGTGACCCCATGGGAAGCCTACACTGAAACACACTTGTTGGCAGGACTTGAGGACCCATGGGCCGCTATGGAGCTGTGGAGTAGTCTGCTCCTGGAGAACTGCACCTCCTGGAGGAGACCAACACTGGAGCAGTTTATGAAGAACTGCAGCCTGTGGAAATGATTCACATTGGAGAAGTTCATGGAGGACTGTCTCCCATGGGAGGTATCCCTTGCTGGAGCAGGGAATGAGTGTGAGGACTGAGAGGTAAAGACAACATGTTATGAATTGACCACACCTCCCATTCCTAATCCTCTACACTGCCGAGGGGGAGAAGGTAGACAACCAGGAATAAAGTTGGCCTATTAGCAAGTGAGGGCTGGTGGGAAAATGTTTTTAAAATTTTTAACTCTCACTATCCTATTCTGAATTGACTGGCAACAAATTCAATTAATTTCCCAGAGTCAAGTCTGTTTTTCCACAACAGTAACTGGTGAATAATCTCTATCCTTATCTCCTTTCACAAGCCTTTCATCACATTTCCCCTCCCCCGCCCAGCTGAGGAGAGGAGTGATCAGAGTGGCTTTGGCGGGCACCTGGTCAGCCCACCCTACAATTCTGTGACAGTTATACCTGCTAGAAAGCCTCACTCAGTGTTGGAGTTGAAGCCAAAAACTCTTTACATTTGTGTATAAAATTCTTTAAGATCATCTTCAAGGAATCAAAAAGAGTAAAAGCAATGACATTAATTTTGTTCCAATACTTATTTTGTGTGTATCATCACTGCTTCAGAGCATTTTGAAGCCTTTTTCAATGTGTTGGTCTCTAGCAGACAGCTTATCAGGACACCATGGAAACAGCACACTTGAGAACTGAAACCACAGACTCAGGTTTAAGACTAATAAACAAAAGAACCAATCTGTGTACCAGAAATTTTCCTCAGCTATAAATGTCTGTTTCTATTTCATTCCATGCATAAAGCTTTGAATGCAGAAGACCTTTAGTATTCTGATACACCACTTACACTGCTGATCCGTGTTTAGTTTTATCTCATGCTTAATTAATATGGTAATAGATTATACAATACTATACACACCACAATCACACAGTCTGCTCAAAGCCACATCTATTTGAAAGAACAGCAACCAAAGTAAACACACCAGATTCTTGCTGTCTTGTTTGTGAATGGTGACAATTCTTCTCTCACTGGAGCCTTCTTGGCTTGCTTGTTTAATGCTGACATCAATGATATCAGGAAAATCACAGTATGTTTGTAAATCCTGCAACAAATATTATATAATTTCAGTAATAACATAAATGGCAATTAAAAAGCCTCACCTATTCGCAGCATTGGAATTCCTACAACTCCAAACCTTGAACAGAAATACCCACATGGGGGGGTTAGGGTTTTTATAATTGTACATATTTCTTTGTTCTGTAGTATTTTGTGAAGAATGGAACATTTTGATTACTTTTCTGAGAGGCCTTTTTTTTGTGAACCTATAGGCATCCTGATTAAATAGGTTCAGGAAGCTTGTTAACAATACAAAATGTTGTGACTTCATTCAGAGTGATACAAGCTGCAAAATCTGTAGTAGGAATGAAGAAATAGTGTAAGAGAAAGCTGTCCTATCCATCCTATCTATTTGTTCATCTGGTTGTTGAAAATGTGAACTTGAAAAACAAATTCCTTTACAATCTACCCCACATATGTCATTACATACAAATACGTAAAAATTCTGTTTCAATTCAGTACCTTAATGACAATTCATCAGTAAAGTTTACTGAACAGAGTTATGATCACGTTTACAAGCAGCCATATTAATTCACTGAGTTTTCAAAACCAACTTTATGAACAGTTTCTGTATCAGTGAAAATATATGCAGTGTCTGTCAATAATGGAATAATAATATTTTTAATTATGAAAAAATAATTTGGCAATCTCTATAGGAAATACGATCCATTCAAACACTACTCTTACTAAAGGCTTGGTTGCCAAGGCCAAATAGTATAGTATGCATAAATTTTGTGCACCTAAAACTAGAAATTGCGAAATCTGACATTTATGATAGCTCCTGCCAGAGCAAATGGCACTTACAGGAAAATTAGGAAAGGCAGAGGGCTGATACATAACAACTATGAATGAGGTAATTGTAAATCTACAAATATTCTAGGAACACCATGCTTTTAAAAATATGGGCATGTAATCAGATTTTTTTTGGCCACGTATTGGAAAAAACCCATCAACATATAGCATTTTTACAAATTACTATAGCATGCTGCAAAAATACAGCCTTTTGTAGTTTGGTCTTGAGTGCTATACGTTATGAATCAAAAGTACCAAACAGATGCAATCATTTTGAAAAACTCACATGTGCTCCACTTTCCTTTACTTCGCCTTTGCAAAATTTCCACACTCTCAATGTATACTGCTTTGAGTTTTGGTAAACTCAACCTAATGAATAGTTGTGATAAGAAATCACACACAAGACAATACTGATAAATAAAAACACAGCAGTACATGATTACCAGCACTTATAGGAACCATTTAGCATATAATTCCTGAACAAAGACTATATGGACTCCGCAGTCACAGAAACGTGACTTTACATTTGCTAGCTCAGACACTGGTAGGACTCTAACTGCAGCAGGAAAGAGGTATAGGGAAATTTGCCTGTTGTTTGGAGTCCTTAGATCCCTGCTTTCAAAGAGAATTTGGGGAATTTCTGTATTTTACCTATACCTGGGGGCATAGTCATTACTTTTCCACATTTTTTATATGTCAAGCAGAGAAGTATTACATGACCTTCTTCTAATATTTCCATAAAAAACTACTTTTGAAATCTTGCACTGTTTAAGTCAATACATTTCTGTGATCCTCAGCCATATGGAAATTGTATCATTAATGTAAAGTAAAATTTACCTAGCAAATTTGAGTGAGGTAAATCAGAACCTCTAACACAAGCTTATTACTCTGTTTCATAACAGAGTACAGTTATTAAAATAATTTTAAAAAATTACCTGCTCTTCAAGTGTCTCACAGTCTTTAAGTTTTCCTCTTGAACACTGAATTCCACCATTTCCAGTTATTACAATGGTTGCAAAACTTTCCTCTCCAGAAGGATCTCCGCCAGGTTCTTTTACTTCAAAAACCTCTGAATAGAAGGCAGACTGAAGGGTTTCCAGATTTATAAGATACTTAAGTTTCAAGTTTCTGGCAGTGGCTTTGCATTGGCCAAACTGTTGTATAAATTTGCGGAACCTGTACCTTATTCTTTTTCGTGTCAAAATGTGGTAGTCTTGGATCTTTGCTCGCACACACTTAGGTAAAAACATTTTGTAGCTGTGAATACATAACCAGAAAAAGAAGCTACTACTTTAATGCATTAAATCCAGCAAAGCTAATTAGTTCTGTGCTAAACAAGTCAACATTGAAAGTATCTTTTCCTCTAAATGTACCCTTATTTTTATAACTGTAGGATAACAAGGATAATTTCTTAAATCTGTAGTATGTTCTTTCAAAGAGAGCCCTAAGTCTTCTCCCATTTTCCATTTTTCCCCTCAGTCAATTGCAATATATATTACATAATGCATTTTCTATAAATTCAGAGATATCTGTTCTTTCATTAGAAAAGTTTTGAGGTAAGGCAGCAGAAGTTACACAAACAAGTTAAACAAACAAATTGCTTTGTTTGGTGTAGAAGTTGTGAAGAGGATACTGCATGGCAACTACATGGATAAAGGACAGATTTCCTGGCTGAAAATACAGGCGGTAGAATACAACATTGGTTGGTTCTCACTGAAGTTCCTAATCATAGTCCATAGTCTGTATCAAGAGGCAAAAGAGTTGCAGTTATCACCTACAATGAGCTGGCCTCATTCTGTTTTTAACTTCTTCTGCTGGGTTTCATTAGAAGACAAACATCAAGCATTAAATACTAAGCAGGACAGAACTAACTCAGCTGCAGCAGAAACTGATTGGATTGATACACCCAACTGAATTGATAAACTCAAGAAAGTTTAGCAGACATCTGCCCAAGATGGTTAAGAGCTTGGAGCACATGACATGCAAGAAGAAGCATATGGGAGCTTGACTTGTTCAGCCTGGAGAAAAGAAGGCTCAAGTAGGGTGTTCTACTAATTGTCTTCTAACATGAAAGGAGAAGAGACAAGAGAGGATTATCAGTATCACAGAAGAGACTGACCAGATACAGAGAAAATCTTTCACAATGACTGTGGTCATACACAGGACAAAACTGCCCAGAGACATGGTGGAATTTCCACGTCTGGACATTTTCAGAACTTGACTGGATGAGGCCCTGAGTCACTTCATCTAACTTTGAAGTTGGCACTGGCAGGAACAGGGGGTTGGATCTGATGACATCCAGAAGGTGTCTCACCTCAAATTACTGCTTACATATTTTCTCACATAAGAAGATGCTGCCTTACCTTTCAATAAGAGAGTCAAATCCATGTCTCCAAATCATGAATGGCCATCGTGATACAAATTTTCTATTAATTTCTAGTTTACTCAATAGATAAATTTACGTAACCATTAGAATACACCAACTACCTACAGCTGAACGTCTCCTCCCAGATACTAAGGTGCAAAAACACTGGTTTTAGGTATCAGATAGGTATGAAACAGTTACAAATTATGGAATCACCTGACTGAATTGTAAATAGCCATTGGGGATTGGTCCTTTTCTTTGGCCACTCTCATCATATCTAGAACAGCCATTCCAAGGCATTCTTCTTGTGTTTCATGAGTAACAGGCATCTGCACCCATCCATCCAAAAAATCAGCTCGCCACTGAGAAAGAATGCAAGAAAGCAAATGAAAACTGTAGCACTGCTTCTTATCAAGAAAAGGGGTTTGGGGTGCAGTTGTTGGGGGGGGGGGGGTGGTTGTTTTGTTGGATTGTTTATGCCTGGTTTGTTTGGAGGGTTTTATTGGCTTGCTTTTTTAAAGACTGAATGACCTACTTCATCCACAAAAAGCTGTACTTATTCATAAGGAATACCAGCTGCTATCATGCTTAGAAAGACTGTTTTGAGCTTCATCTCTCCAAATACACAATAGGACATGGAATTTAATTTTCAGCTTGAGAGGGCTTCAAGCTTTCAAGAGCCTAGAGGGTTACTATGAGAAGATGGAAAGGGAATAAATACTAATAACCTTTACCCATCTGCATTAAAAAATAAGCAAGCAAACCATACCTGTGCAAATAGATAAGACATGACAAGATCGTCAAGGACAGGGCTTTCGGCACCGCGAAGAATGCCATACCGGTATGCTCTGTTGGTGCCACTGCAATACCAGTGGGGAAAATAAAACCTGGTAGGAAATAAATTGAAGCAAACATCAATAAACAGATGCTTAGCAACATCAGAGGTTATTGCTCCCATATACATGTAACTAGTCCTGGCTGGTTTGGAGGACCACTATGAGACCCCACTAAGTCAATGACTGCTTCAGATCCAGTTCTTGGTGTTTTAAAGTACTACAATATTTAAGCAGGGTAATAAACTGTACTGATAGGAATGAAGACCTTTGCCAAGTTATTCTCACTAGTCAGAATACAGAGAATTTTATTAGTGTGTTCCAGTTTATTTGGAAACAGTCCCTAAAGAAATACTCAGGCCATATTATATAATGTAAATAAACTAAATCATTTACAAGAGGAAAACTGTGACTATAGTTTTAGATGTCCACGTTCAAATATAAGGTTAGGGAAAAATAGTTTTATTGCAGAAACATGCCTGACTACACAGGATAATCACTTGCATTTCAGAACTGCCACTAATTTCAAACAGCCAAGCACAGAGGACATGAGATGTACCATTATTAAGAAAAGTCTTGTTTTTACTTCTACTGTATTTTTATTGTTTGTTTCTTCAATCTGAAACTGGCAAACATATGGGATAGAGAAAACTATAAAAAATAAAATAAAGGTAAAATAATCAAAAATATTGGAGTGATTTGACTATCTCTTTTCCAGAAAGCACCAGCAATCTGGCCATAATTTCTAAGAGAAACTATGGTTCAACTAAATATCTAATTAGTTGTGTTTTCTCACACAGTTTTGTTTCATCAAGAAAAGTGTATAGCATTTGATTAAGATTACCTTATCCGGTAGATTAGGATGAGTCTGGTTGCTTCATCTACATGGAAGATGTGATTTGGGGGATACCACATTCTGTCTGTTTCACCCATGAGTGCAAACATGTTATGATACATTGGCATGATACCTACATGAAGAACAGAGAAACAAACATCTATAGGAAAGTGTTTTCACAAAGTATTAAAAAGTATCACAAAGTATTAAAAAAATATTGTGGGTTAAGAGCAGCAGATTGCCACACTGCTCCACTGCTATCAGCAACAGGTATCAATATTGCCAACAGCACTGCAATCACGATCACATAACCTGCAGGCTGCTTTGCTGGTTTAATTTCTCATTCTTCCTTTATGTTCTCTGCCTGAAGACTGTGTTCACCTGTTGTCCTATACCTCACTGTTAATTTACAAGATTTTCTCTGTACGGCATCTAATAAAATGTCTTTTTAGCCTCTCAGTTTAGAAACAGATAACAACAGTAGATTTTTTTTCTTGCCTTTCCAAAATCAGATCATCCGATCATTTGATTTGAGCATTGATTTTAAGACTGAGCTGTGATTTTTAAGAGTTTAGACTGAAGAAAAATTAGAAGTAAAGCAACACAAAGAAAGTTATGATGACTAGGACTACCACCTGCCATTTCTATTTTAGTAATTCAGTTTAGAACAAACCCAAACATATTCCTAAAAATAAAACAGAAAGGGAAAATATTTTTTTCCTTCAACAATTTTGAACTATTCTAATGACAAACGATCCCACTTAATCAAAAACTATGGAAATCAATTAAGCATCAACTCTTCAGCAGCACCAGAATTTTAATTCGGCTTTGAGGCTCCCAGCTGAAACACAGCCTAACATACAACACAGCACTGTATTAATCTGCAGTGCTATGCATCCATGTGATGCCAGTGTTAGATTTGGAAAACAGGTTAAGTGCCTGAGAATTGACAGCACAAAAGGATGAACTGCAACTACTGACAAATATATTCTGAAGACAGGAAGAGACACAGGTCTAAAGGTCAGAGAGTAGGATGAAAAATTACAGTGTCAAAGTCACAGTAGGTGATATCTAAAGAAAACTTTACATTAAAGCAATACACGTTGGGGTAAGAATGCAAAAAATAATTTAAAAAACCCAGGTAAAGACAATAAAAGTAATTTAAAATGACAGTAAGAGACAAAAGAATTCTGGGAAAAGGCAAAGTTACCCACACCCTTGCTCAAAGACTTAGAATGAAATAATTGAAGTTCTCACAAGAAATCAGGAGAAAAAAAATTCCTTTATTTCTTTCTGTTCTGAACAACATCTAGGTAATTACTGAAGGGGGCAGACCCCACATTTCTTTCATTACATCTAAACTGCACGTAAGACAATCAGAAGAAACAAACTCCAATCAACTCCACATATAAAACCCCACATAAAATTCTTTGGAAAAAAACATGTTTCAGCCTTAAATAACTGGCTTACTAAACTTGATACAAAATAGGGTTTGCCCCTGTAGGGGTCCAGCAAGAGGGCTAAGAACTAGAGTTCTATTGTGCAGTTGTGAAGATTAAACTGCTGAAATCTGTAGAATAATCATCTGACACTTTCTTAAACGAAAGCTCTACAAAACATACCAGAATTGCAGGTCCTAACACATGATTTTCTATGAAAAGGAGTCATAGACTTACAGGAAACTAGAGAAATGGAAAGCATTATGTAAGACAATGAAAGAGAAACCAAAACAAAACAAAACCCCTACAGGAATAAACCTGAAGGGATTAGTAACTGAAAGACTGGCTGTAATTCTAAATGTTGCAAATTTATGGCACAATAAGACATATTTGATACATCTGAGTTTTGAGAAACTTTTTATGGAGTTAAAAAGAAACCTATCCCATGCTAAACATGGTTCAAACATGGT
This sequence comes from Ptilonorhynchus violaceus, assembly GCA_013397565.1. Lineage (NCBI taxonomy): Eukaryota > Metazoa > Chordata > Aves > Passeriformes > Ptilonorhynchidae > Ptilonorhynchus > Ptilonorhynchus violaceus. The sequence goes on from VZRJ01006416.1 coordinate 241,337, forward strand.
TCTCGTTTGATATGTGAAGTGGGATGAACTGTACTATTTTATATGTCAGTGGTCTATAAAGCAGTAGCAACTAATTCAGCAGTTTTAAGGCTGTGTGGTGTCTGTATCCCAAATAATTTCACATCAATTACAGCGTAATGTATATGAGAATCACTAGCCTGTTTCAGGACTCTTGCCAGATGCTAAACACCATTCAAGGCAATGCTGAATATTTACCTGGTCTCACTAATACATTTACCCAAACTACTAACCATCTCATGGAAGCAAACTGAACAAGAAAACACTTCCAAGTGTACAAATTCTTACGTCTAAATTCAACTGTTAAACTGTTGCATTTCACCAAATACTTGACACCACAACCACCACGCCACCCTACCTCTCAAAAAACCCCACAGATATTTCAAGATCGTATCACTGCCATTCTGAAACTTTAACTATGCAAGGGACATGACTTTGGTACTCCCCCTACAAATCAGAAAAGTTTATATTAACCAAAAAACCCCCTTCCCCCTGCTGTCTTACTTTGTATGAAAAGTAAACTCTGCACTCTTCCATCCCTCATATTTTGGCATTAATAGTTCTGAATGGTAACTTGCACCATTCTTTGCCAGTGTTCAAGGACATAGAGATCAATCATATATTTCAAGAAAAGGAGTTTCACTTCTTTATCCCTTCCTCTTAAGAATTATGCATTTGCATTGCTACATTTAATACTCAACAATTATAAAACAGAGCAAATCCCTTTATTAGAGTCTTGAATTTTGTCTACAGAAGTCTGGCAACAGCAAAGAAGCCGGAAAGTTCTCTTTTCATGTATTACCACCACTATTAATTGCGGGGACTTTTCAAGTGAATGATAACTGCAGCATTTAAGTCCTTTCTCTAGAAACAATGAAAAACAGAAGACTGGTGTAGAAAATAAAAGTCTTCTGCTGAAGCCTAGACATGTCAACAACAGTGAAAACTTCGGAGAAATATATTTTTCGTAACAAGTAAAATCATAAAGCTATTCACAACAGGTACTGAAAAGCCTCTCCTGGATTTTTGCACTGCATTAACCATGCTATCAACTCAATCAATGATGAATTAGGAGAGAAGCCACTTACTTAAGCAGAATTTTCTCTGCTTTGCTTCTCCAGCAAGGGCTATCAAATAAATTTTCTGGATTATTGCAACGGGAAAAACATGACTATCTCTTTACAATTTATTTATTTATTACATAAGGGTACAGAAAGGAGCCTTATCATACTATACACTCTGTCAAGTAACATCATGAAAGACAGCATAAGTTTCTACTTCAAACACCTATTTCAAGCCTAAAAAAAATGTAGCTTCTTTTTTTCCTCATTATGATTTTAGAGCTAAAATCCAGACAAGTCACACTACTTCATTTATCCTGAAGCAGCTAATAAAAATGCAGTTTTTCTGTATCTCCTCCTTTGTTGGCATTAGGAACCCTTTCTCCTATACAGTATGTTTTTATAAGGCAACGTTCCTCTTTAAACAAAAAATAAAAAACCAGAAAGTGTAAATCACAAGCAGCCATGACACCACTATGAAATGTGAAAGCCATGCATAATCTGCAGTAGAAATACTCTCATATGAAACTGTCAATTCAAGCATTTAAGTTGTTAGACATATACAGATGAAAGCAGTTAGCTGAATGATTAAAAACAATTTTAAAAATCTCGAATTTTTGAAGTCTAATACAAACATTAGTTCTCACATAACTGGAAGTAAACTATTAAAACTTATGAACCCTTGCACATACCAGATGGAAATCTGGCTGCCTTTTCCTACATAAAAATAAGATCTTACCCTCATCTTTCATACAAACTGGAGGCTTACCAAACCCTTGACATCATATTCAATGTCTCTATCCTGCCAACAAAATGATTTCTGAATAGTCAATCAAAGCTCGTATTTCTTTTCCTGGAAAAACAGAATTGCCCAGAGTTCCAACTAATTCATTCCCTAGCTAGCAGGGAAGCAGCAGGGGGCTGCATGTTCTGTGTGGATTTTCAGGAAACGCTATCACCTAAAGGAAGACAAACAAACAAACAAACACCAAACAACACCACCACCCCACAAAAACCAGCAAACAAACAACACGCCCCCCCCCCAAAAAAAAACCCAAACCCAACCAAAACCACCAAATGAAAAATCCAACCCCCAGTGAACAGTTATAATCAATGATAACTCTGAGCCATGTCAGTTCTGGAAATTCAGCACATTAGGAAAAATCTGCCTAAAATCCCCTTGTTAGTAGCAAGGAATCTCTTCTAAAGCCCACAAGCAAAGAGGTACTACAAATCATCACCTCATGCAATGCTGTCTTTCCCTTGAGAATCTTTCATTTACTGCAAACACTGCCAGCACTTAGTCACATTGAATGCTTTGAAATAGTGTTTTTACTTACATATAATTAAAAATTCTCTGCCATCCTACGGTTTTCCAAGAGAGACCAGCATTTTTCAAGGTAAGTACCATGGAATTTCCAAACTCAGATTGGTGAGAATGAAAAGGTTCCATATCAACATTAAAAAAACCCCACAAACACAAAAGCCAATAAAATCAAGGTCTTTTGTTAACTGCTAGCTGTCTGAAACTCAGCAACCCTGTAAGGATTTCAAAACTTGTTCTCTCTTGGGATTCTAGTTCCATAAAAAGTTAAGATTCCAGAGATTACAGATCCTAACAGAAGGAGATGGCAATATAAGAACAAGAGCCTGTCAGGAAGTAGATAAAGTCACATCCCACAGAAATTTAGGGTTCTTACACACCAAGGGACAAGCCACAACAGAAATGCAAGATGCAAAACAAAATTATGCTCCTACATTACCAAGACATTTTTCAGTGTGCTATTCAAACGTTTTAGTTACATTTGAAGTGATTATCTCTGCATACTTGACTACTAATTTATTAAGATTTTCAAGAACGTGTCACAAATTTATTTGGCTAACACCAAACAATGCCTTGCTTGTAATTGCAACTGTTTTAACCATGATTTACAAACTCATTTATCTAAAATTTCCTTCAATTTGTTAACCCTAATCCTGTAAAATTTTGGATTACACATACAAGTGATGCACATATTATTCAGCTAACTCAATAAATAAACAAATTGTTAGTTGCAATATTTAAAAAAAGTATTTTTCCATGTAATACTCATCTTCTGTATAATGTATTATTCTACAGTTTACAGTCCAAAGTTACAGTTTACAGTCCAAAGTTGTTTACATTTTTTAATCACTTTGCCTAATGATAAAAACTCTGAAATCCACTTAAAAGACATTGAGAAGTATCTTATTGCAAAATTACTGATGTAGCATACTAACAGTAATGTAGTATACAAATCAATTAACTTTCTTTCTGTATAAAATTAAACACATTCAAGATTCAAATTCGGACTTCAGATGTTTCTAGTAGTCTTTATCTGATTTTCCTATACCATGACAAAATTCATGCTATTTTCAATTACACCACTAATTTTTAAACAGACTTCTAGATTTTTTCATAATTTAGAATTTAAATAAAAGAAAAATCATGAACAAAGTTTACCACTTTTCTGTAAACAATCACATTTAATTATTCTGTAAAGTATCATATCAAGTTTGCATTATCACTCTCTTGCACCAGCTCTGGTGGCTTTCTTGAATCATTACTTCTATTTCTGTTCAAACGGCCTTCACTGCTTGACAGTCTTATAAACTGACTGTAAAGACATGCAAAAGAGGCTAAAAGAAAAATTCCACTTAAGATTATTTGAGAGAGAGCAGAGAGGATTAAAGAGTTTAAGATCAATATAATGAAAACAAGTCTCTGAATTTAGAAGATACGCTTAACACAGAGATTATGCAACCTCTAGAACAATTTCTCTGTTGTATTTCATTTCCCTTATCAGTTTGTTCCTCTAATACCACTTTCTCCCTTGGGCTGAGAGCAATAATTTTTCTTCAATTTGGTGTGACATTTCTGATTTTTTGCTTGGCAATTAACTAGCTAACATACAAGAACTGGACCACGACTGACTCGTCAATTTAAACTTAATTTCAAGACACTACTTACTTTTGCATTTCTGCTTGGAAAATGTGATATTCACTTTTATGCTCAGTTTTTCTTACAAAAAATACAAACTCACAAAAAGTTTTATATTTATTATACTTTTCCAAACCTAGAAAACTGTTTTGAAATAAAATTAAAAAAAAAAAAAAGCTGAGCTCTTGCACGCAAGGATCAAACTGGAAGAATAATACTTAGACAGACTAATATTTTTATAGCCAATACATACCAGATACAACAGATCTAATGTCAAGTCAGCAGAGACTGGAAAACCTTCAATTGTTTGAACTGTTTGAAAGGTACATAACAAGACTCTCTCTGACTGCTGATGTTTGCCTAGATCCCGTCCTGCTTGACACCAGTAACAGTCATACTTGGATGTAATCTGTTCTGTTATCGAAAGATCAATCAAGTGCTCAGATCACAAAGTTCGTTAACAATATCAAATTTGTTATATTTCAGATTTGCTTACCACCTGAACCGCTCCCTTCTTAATGAAGTATTTTGACTCATAGCTAACTCCCAAAAGATGAGTCTCATCAACATAAACATTACTTGACTATATAAGCCTTGGAGACATATGAGTTCTGTACAACCACAAAAACCTCCCAGACAAAAACAAACAAACAGAAAACAATAAGAAACAATACCTCATGATGTAAGCACTAATAATTTTTATGAAAGAGAACAAAAACCTACAGCCATTTCAGCCTTTTCCACTAATTTAGAAAGAAATGAAGTTACAAATTCCATTGAGAAAAAGGTTGTATAGTGCCACCATACTATCTGCCAGGCAGAAGCCACTCTTCAAAGAGCTTTGTCTACCTCAGCTCTACAAGAATAAAGGCTTAACATGATAAAACATTTCCTTCATACAAGCAAGTATAAATCGTTACTGAGAGATTCTAGAAACTCCAGTGAACAAAGCTGAAACAATATAAAACTATAAAACCAACTTGATAAGGAGTACTCTTTATAGAAAATTATGTTTAAAACAGTCAAGTAAAAGAGGATACATCTAGGAGCTAGAGTACTAGCCATACTAGCAAACAAGAAACTATCCCAGAAAGCTAGAAATCTTGACAGCAGCTGGTGAGGTCTAACAAAACAAGTAACAGAGTACAAAGTCTTCAGATGATGTCACAGGAACAAGACTAATTGGCTTTCTGGATTAGCAGGAATTTGATTTTGCATGTTTGTGATGTGGATAAAAAGAATATCATACATGATGTGGGCTGCACTATCCAAAAAAATAAAACAGTTACAAAATTCTAGCTAAAGAAATCAATTTAAGTTTTACCAAAAAGAAAATCTAAAGATTGGATGAGGGAGGTGATTCTTCCCCACTATTCTGATCTTGTGAGACCACACCTGAATAGCTCTGGTGTCCTCAACATAAGAAGGACATGGAACTGTTGGAGCAAGGCCAGAGGTGGCCACAAAGCTGGTAAGTGGACTGGAGCATTTCCCCTATGAAGACACGCTGAGGAAGTTGGGGCTGTTCCATCTGGAGAAGAGATGGTTGTGTGGAGACCTCATAGCAACCTTTCAGTATCTGAAGAGGGCCACAGAGAAGCTAGAGAGGGACTCCTCATCAGGAACCACAGTCACAGGACAAGGCAGAATGGCTTCAAACTGAAAGAGAGTAGGTTTAAATTATATGTCAGGAAGAAATTCTTTACTGTGAGGGTGGTGAGGCACTGGAGGCCCAGAGAAATTGTGGATGCTCTGTTCCTGGAAGTGTTCAAGGCCAGGCTGGATGGGGCCCTGAGTAACCTGACGTAGTTGAAGGTGTCCCTGCCCATGACTAGGTCATTGGAACTAGGTGATCTTCAAGGTCCTTTCCAACCCAAACCGTTCTATGATTCTGTAATTTGATTATGGCACATAAATATCTCCTTAGGGCTGGTAAAGGGGAAAGGAAAAGAAAAACATAAGTTGAACAAACATCTGAAAACTGAAGCAAGGAACATTCAACTCAGTGAAAAAGGAAGGGAAAAAAGGACTGACAGGAAATAACAGTAGAAACAGCTAACCAAGCTACTAAGGTAGTTACTATTCCAGTGAATTCAGACTAAGTTGGGAAATTTTCTGGAAGATGAGGTTTAATTAACTGATTCATTAGAAAAGTTACTGGAAAAATTACGTTCAGATGACTTGTTATTCCCCTATCACAAAATAAAAATCTAGTTAGATATGAAGAAAGGCATCTGAGGTCACAGTTGATGATGCGGTATATTCTTTCAAAGATCATGCTATTCACGCTAGTTAATGTGATGGATACAAGCTCACAGTTTAATATTCTGTCAAGTTGGTATACAAACATCTAAGTTAAAGAAAGAAGCTTTTTTCCCCACCCCTATCTAGTAAAATTGTTCTCTATTTCACTTCCTCAGCAACACCTCAGTGATTACAACAGTATCTATTTCCCATAAAAAATATTTAACATTTGCCTGATATAAAAATTCAATACCACTTTAACACTCTGAAAGTAAAGAACTTCCACCTCCCACTAGCTTTATACACCTTTAGATGTTTTATCTGAGGGTCTCAACTAAGCTGACAAACCTAGCAAGAGCAAGGCTGAAGCCCAAAAACCACAGGCAGTAGTGCTAAGAAATCTGTCCTTATGATATAAATTAGTATGGGCATATTGTCTAAAGCAGGGAGACAATACCTTTTCTTTTTCCTTTAACTGGAGGAGAGTCTATATGAAGTTGAGGACACAGTGGAAGATATCTGCAAGATCCTAGTTTGAGCCACCATCAAAAAGATACCTTTGCTTCAAGAAAACTCCCATCTGTCAAACTCAGACCTACAAGGTCACTAGAGAAGAAGAATCTCTCAGAGCTAAAGCTTTGCAAACCAATTTGAATACCAATTTCTTCATGGTCTATCAGAATGAATACCAGGCAGTGTTTCTGCTCAACTCATCATATGTGCTTATCTGTCTAAAGTTCTCTTATTAAACAAAAAGCAGCTCTCTGAACTCAGATCTTAGTCAGATTCTGAAACACCTAAAGAATTTAAGGAATAACAGGCCTTAAACCCAGAAGAATCTTTGTGAAACTAGCATATACTAGCAAATTATCAACTCATAGCATGTAACTCAGTCAGTGCAAGACATTTATCAGGAAAAATGACAGATCCCTCCCAAAAGTAAAGTCATTACAACTATATTTAAAAACAGTATAGCCATCGAAAGACAAAATCACAGAAGTCTAAGATTTTCTGGAGATAATAAAATGTACACTCAGAGTCAGCAGCTTCATAATTGTGACCCACTGGAAAATCAGACCCACAGAATTAATTAGGCTGGAAAGACCTTTGAGATCATCAAGTCCAACCTATAACCAAACACCACCTTGTCAACCAGACCATGGCTCTGAGTGCCATGTCCGGTCTTTTCTTAAGCACGTAATTTGGAATTACAAGTCCTTCTTTTAAATTCATTTGCACCTGAAAGGCAGCAATTGGAAAGCTAAAAGATAAATCCAGCCTTGTAACACTGACAACCCAAAGCAACATATGGAGAGACTCAGTGTACATGTTTGTGTGTGCACATGTACATGAGGAACAAAAAGATGGTCACTTTCATATCCACAGTTTATTGGAATTAATTTGTTTTATTCAAAAACTCAAGACACTTTTGCAATGAAAGAAAGACGCATGCAAAAAATGCATGCTTGAATATTTTACTACAGATTTCAGCACTAGTTTATGCTAAGCTCTGCATAAATGTAACAATTCAAAGGCATTCTTAGATATCAATGTTCTATTTATTTAAAATATACCACCCTGTTATTTACAGACTTTATTTCCTAAACAATCACAAAAAGCATTAACCAGACACACAAGCAGTCCTGTTACATCTAACAGAACAGTTTCCCTCTGCGAAGTGATTAAGCATGTATAATAAGCAACATATGCATAACTTCCAGGACCAATCTGTTTTGCAGAGTTGATCAGGAAGTAATTCAAGCTATTTACAGCTCCTGCTGTGATTTAACTCTCCAAACTGTATCTCAGTTCAATGAAAGAAGACTTTCAGTTAAAGGATAGTATACCCCTAAATTATTTGAAAAAACATGGCAGTCACCCAATTCAGCTTCACAACCATACTAATGGGAACAGTTTTACAGCCTGGTGGTAATTACTCCTGAAAGAACAGAGAAATTAACATTTCAGTTTAAATGCCACCATTTTGATGAGCTCTGGATTGTCAAAAACTTTCTTGTATGAAGCTGAATTTCACTGCTTCATTAGATAAACTGTTACGTATATACTTACCACAGGCTTTACAGGCAACAGCACAAATTTCTTCTGCAACGTATTCTCCAGCTGAAAATTGAAGGTAATCTCCTTCTGTCTTCCCAGGAGAATGATAAAGGTACACTTGAAGCAATGGTTCTGTCTGCTTGGGTGCACTGGTATTCCCACGGATGTCACCATTCTGGTGGACAGTAGAAGTTGCTTCACTTTCCATATTTGTCATTGTAAGACAAGCCATAGTCTGTTTTGTTCAGAGCATCTGCCTGAAAGAAATGTAAGAAATACTTCTTAGCTATCTGTACTTAGTTTTATTTGTAATACTTCTACTTAATGACAGCACTGTTCTGACACAGAAAAAACATTAAAACCTGAAGACAAGAGAATGGCTTATGTGGTTTCCTAAAAGCTAAGTGTCTCTTTGATTTACTACATAGCCCCAGAGGAAAAGTAACAGACAGTACTACAGGAAAAAAACAAAATATTAACTGGGAGTCCAGCTAGAGGATTATTACTTTTCACTGGATTTTAGACAGCATGTGTTCACCTGTCCAACTGCAACACGCTAATTAAACCTGAAAGTCAAAAGAATACCTTTAATGAGATCTGTACAACTCATTTTATTCCCAATGTAAACTTAGAAAACAAAAGAACTAGCTGGGTCACAAACTGGCACTGATGAAGAGAAGGAGAGGAATAGCACCTTTCAGCTAAGTTTTAATTATAAGCAGACACTTAAAAAAAATGCTAACTGAGATGAAAATCTAAGGAAGCAGACTTGGTTTGTACCTACAAATGGGAGGCCTTTCAAGAACACCTCCTTTCAGGATAATCACTTAATCTGTTCCTGAGGATCTCAAGCTAACAATCCCCTCTGATCTCAAGCTAACAATTCCCCTCTGAACGCAACCAAAGAAAAGACAACATTAATAATGCAATATATAACCACATATTTGACAATGAAAAAAAAAGCTTAAAAATGTGAGATTGGACAGCATATTCCAAAAGCCAGTTGGAGAATGAATTTGCTTCTCTGTGACTCTATCATAATTTTAATCAGTATAATCCACGCTTATGATGAGAGCTCCGATCACAGGCTAAAAGCTTGCTTTTATTAAAAACGAATCCAAGTAACAGCCACCTGGAACCCTGCATTTCATATTTTAAAAAAGCAGAATAGATCTAAACAAGACAATTATAAAGATTTGATTTTTTAGAATCAAATCATGGTTTGGGCCACAATAAGGTCTCCCTAACGCCTTCTCTTTGGGCTGAACAATCCTAGCTGTCTCAGCCTTTCCTCATGGGAGAGGCGCTCCAGCTCTCTGGCCATTTTTATGGCCGTTCTCTGGACTCTCTCTAACTGGTCCATGTCTTTTCCCTGTGCTAGGGGCTCCAGAGCTTGAAGCAGGACTCCAAGTGTCGTCCCATAAGAGCAGAGCAGAGGAGAGTAGGAGAATCACATCCCTTGACCTGCTGGCCACACTTTTTTAATACGATAAAATTGGTTTTCTGGGCTGAAAGTGCACACTGCCAGCTCATGTCTCATTTTTCATCTACCAGCACCCCAAGTCCTGATCCACAGGATTGCTCTCAATCCATTCATTCTCCAGCCTGTACTGATCCTGGGGACTGCTCTAACCCAGGTGCAGGACCAGGTGCACTTGGCCTTATCGAACTTCATGAGCTTCCCATGGGCTGACTTCTCAAGTCTGTCAAGGGCCCTCTGGGTAGTATTCCATTCCTCAATCCCATCCGCTGCACTAGTCAACTTGGTGTCATTCCCAAAACTCACTAGTGGTCTGTATGTCACTGCTGAAAATACTGAATGGTTAGTAAAGATATTGTACTTGAAAATGTAACTGTTTAAAAATATGTTTATTGTTTTGCTTAGGCATCGGGGTGTTACATTCTTGATGCGTAGTTTTCAACAGCTTTTGTTTGCATTGAACTGTGTTGCTTTATCATAAAAAAGCTGTTTGGAACATGTTTTCTTTTGTTTTTTTTTTTTAAATTTTCTGTTCCTAACTACAATTACTTAAGAAAGAATGAGTGTATGAACATTCATTTATGTGGGCTAAAGATGATGTGTGCTATGGAAATCACAACAGTTATATCAGCAGGAAAGAAAAGGCTGAACACCTTAAAGAAGGAAAACATTAACTTCATGAGTTATGCGATTGACAAAACTATTCGATTACACATACAAGAGGATAAAACTGTGTTACCATTATGCTAATTCTGGGGGAAAAAGAAAAGGAAAAAAGGTACCATCACCAAGTGAAAAGACCATCATTTTACTTCCCAAACTAAGCAACACAAAGAGCCAGTGTATCACAGACATCTAAATATGAACATCTAGATGTTCAAAGCATTCACTACATTTCTTATGCCCTTATCTAGGGGACATATGGATTCCCTATGCCTCATTTGCAGAGCCAGCCACCTTTAAACTAGAAGATATGTGCTTTTAGCTCCAAAGGTAGCACAGGTAACAAGTATATGTTTAACTAAGGAAAAAAAGGCATTCCTCCTAACTTGACAAGGAACTATTGGTTTTTAGAAGAAAATAACCTCTGCATTGCTAGAAACATATTTAAAAGATTTTCTCACTACCTCTGTCAACAACATGCAAGATGTAATGTTTGTGCTCTACCACTTGCTTTTATAAAACATTCACAGCTTTAATCCACAGCTTTAATCTCCAGAGGAGGCCTTCTTTAATTACTACAGTAGTTTTCCTCAAATACTCCAATATTAACCCTCTGTTTATTCAAACCTTCACCTGAACTCACTCATCTTTTCACCTTGGTCACTTGGTATTATGTCTATCCAACACTGAATGGAAATACTGTTTGTAGGCCTAACTGAAAACCTGGCCAATTTCGTAAGTGTACTAAACAGACACGCTTGTGCCTAGCTCTCCTTCATAAAGTCTATGTATTTACAACATATTTGTCCTTTCAAAAAACCCCCATCATTCCCTCCTTGTTTCTGTATAAAAAAACTCAAAAAACCGAGACAGGAACCTTGCTTACAACACCTAAGAATGAGAAATAGCAATAAAATGCAGTAAAAAATGAAAAGTAAATACTGTAATAGAACTCTACTCCATTCTATTTGTTCCACTAATTTTAAAGGTTCCATGTGACAATGTGAAAAAATCTCAAGAGATACTATTTGCACAATTGTGTGACCACTTCAAATTAAATAATTTTCAAGTTTCAGGTTTGTCTTTTGTGTCAAAATGCAGACAAAACAAGGAAAACCAAGACATATTGCTACATCACTTTCTTCACTGAAAAATACAGAACACATTTTCTTGGCCTCTGTCTTATACATGTATATACATGTCTCATACATATGTAACTAAACCAGTTATATGGACAGAGCCTGACATGCAAAGTAACTGAAACAAGGTCACCATTCACTGATGGTGCAAAAAACAAAACTGCTTTCATCTGTATTTCTCAGCAGACAAGTCTCCAAATGGACACAGTTGGTTTTCCCTGCTTTGCTCCATCCAGAGACCTCTATATTAGCACAACAGAAACATTAAACATGGCAAAAAAATTTAACTGCTTTTGATCCAGAATATTTAAAATATAGCCTATTCTTCTGACTATTGTAAAAGTTAAGTAAATTGAGACTAAATATACCGGGAGACAATAGACCTGTTTGCAGAACACACTGAGTATCATTTTCTGCGGTATACAGATTTGTTATCATACTCTAACTCAAAAGAATTTTTGTGTTTGTGTAAAGAATGTAAATGTAAATAATTCTCATAGCTGTATAAAAGAATTGAATATATCCAGCATGAGACTTTTATAGATAAGTTACTCAGTACCACAAAGGTATTTGTTTGTCAAAGAGGAAATGTATACCAAGTCCCACATCTTAAAGTGGATGTCTCACACAACCAAGACTCAATGAAAATGAAAAATGGTCTAGCCAATTATCCATGTAATAAGAACGGGTAACAAAATCTGAGATATAAAGATCTTGTTTTGGAGATGAAAGCTACTAGCTGTAAAAGATCTGATTCTGGTACTGATGAACAGATGATTTGATCCAATAGGATTATTTTATGTTCCTAATCCAGATAATATTTCAAGCCATGGCTTCTAAAGGATAAGATTAATCATTCCCTATATTGCTCTAACCAGAACCACTGGCATCTACAATGGAACATGTTTACACACAATTCTCTGCTGACGTTTGTACCTCAAATGCACCTGAGAATTATCTTCACCAGCCACACTGGGCTGCACTAATTCATATGGTTCTTTTTAAGTCAAACACCAAGAAATAAGTTAATGAGACTGAATATCATGACTTACGGAAGACATTTCACTAAAATCTGGAGGGTAAACAAAGTTCTTACAATTTAATAGTATGCAGTATTCACAGCGTTCAGAATATTTTTTTGAACTTACTTTATTGGGTTTTTTGTTTTGAGGCAATAGGGAGCTGTTGAAGGCAATCCTCCAGGGCCAGGGTCTTTAGCCATACCACTTCAAACATACAACTTTAAAGGTTCAAAAATGAGAGCATTCTCTCACTACAGATAAATTCCCAAAAGTTAATTACCTTTTTATCACTTCAGAAACCTCTGTATTAAACATGGGAGTGATGAAGGCCTTTAAATAAGCATGTCATAAGCCACCCACTTGCTGCAGGAATCCACAGAAAGCCAGACAAAGCAGGCACACAAGCAGCGGTGGAACATAAGGTATCTGCAATAAAAACACAATATAAAAAAAAAGGTTAATGGCTGTGAACAATACATAATGTATCTTTACTGAAGAATTCAAATCTGTATTTAGATACAGATAAAGTGATCCACTCCTACCTTATTTGTCCAAATTCCTGTCTTCTTTGCCAACAACTCTTTAAATTTAGGCTTTTTAAAATACAAAATTTAAAAAAATATATTTGAAATCACATTTTTGGTGCTGATACTGCTTCTCAGTTCTAGCAAGAAAGTGGTGTATAAACCAGCCACCTGAGTTCAAATGTAATTATCAAATTTTTTTTGCACACAGAATGTTTTTCTTTTCTGTGAATACAGCATCAGTTTAAGAAAACTGTTGATGGCATTACATGAAGAAAATAGAAATGAAAAAGGAAAAGCATTCACAAAAAGAGACATGATACATTGATTTCCGGTAGTAAAGTCCCTTCAGCCAGAACAATTAATTCTGTTTGACAACATCCACTCATTTCAATTCATGTGGAAGTTAAGACCAACTGTCTTGTAGCAGGAAGGACAAGGGCACACCCACCCTTGCTCTCTTTCCACAACATTTCTGTGGTTGCAGGAAACTCCATTTGAAAGCACTTAAGCACAACAGCAGCTTCCTGCAGCAGTGAAAAAATACATACATTCCCTTTGTGACCCTCCCAACACTGGAAAGCACCTGACAGGGAATCAAAAACTAATTTTAAAACCGAATAAAAGGGGGGAAAATACAATGGAAGGTCAAAGGTGGCAGAATTCATAATGGGAGAACTCTTCAAGTCTTATGCTTGATGACTCTTCAGACAGGTACCTCCCTGAACAGGAGCAAAGGCATCAACACAGCTCCCCCAGTGCCATCTGCCATGTCTACTGACTCCATAATGAATACCACACCACCTCCATTCCTCCCTCCCCAAAAAAGAATCCATCTCAATGAGAAGTAAATTCAGCTTCTTTCCCCACAGGAGTCAGACTAATGGCAATGGTTAGCGTTTCTCCTCTTGCAGTACTAGCTTTAGAGACAGGCAGTTTTGCCTTGCTTGGACAGATGCAGATTTTGTATGCATCTCCTCCAGGTGTTTCAGATCATACCGGGATCTGATCCAAAGGCCAGTACAAGTCAATGCAAGTTTTTCAGACCTGTGTTGAAGTGCTGGACAGAGAGAAGGAGGATTGTTTAGGAGAGAGCTGTCTATCACTGACCACTGAGCACACATTCCATGTGCACATTCCATGCACACCGATCTGAGAGCATGACCTTCAAACAAAGCAAAGAACCACCACCTGTTCATGCAGGTTTCAGATCAAGGGGCATTGTGGGTATTCTAAATTATTTTCTGTTTTAAAAGTACATTTCCATGCTCAGAATTGCCTAGTATGCATCACTCCCAGTCAGGTTCCTCACTTTGAGCAAAACTGTTTATCTGACTGTGTTTAATTATCTAGTTTTTCCACAAACCCAGTAGAATAAAGATTGCAACATTTCAAATAACCTCAGTGACATTGCAGCTTGCATTTCAAATGCAAAAAATCAATAAAGCAGCCTAATATGAAGTCTGTTCTTTAGATGACAAACCAAAATGACTGCTTGCTTATGAAAGAGCTCTGGACAAGAAGCATGGAAACTCAGAGATGAAAAACTCCAAGTTTAACAGGTTCATGTAACATATTTCTCTCATTCTCCCCCCACCCCTTTTTTTTTTTTGCTTTTTTTGAGAGAGTCTACTTTTTCTTCAGCACACACTTACTGACATACCCATTTACAGGATCTGCATCAAGGACTTATAAAACTATTCTGTTCACATACTTTCAGGCTAAGTAAGTCTCATCTGACAACTTACTCTTCCAGCAGCAGAGCTGCTGTACCAATCTCACAGTGCACCATCTTGTCAGTGACCTAGCTCCCCCTTTTCCTCTTTTCCTCTATTTGTTCAAGTCTACACCAGCTTACATTTCTGGTAGCTGGAAGGATTTAAATGCCCAATTCCAAAATTAACTTAAGAGTCTAATGAAACTCAGTCAAAATAAATTAATCCATCATCTCCAAGTTGCCACTGTCTGCAATGAACAAAATACAGAATTTGTTATTTCAACAAATCTTCAGAACTGCTATAAATACAATTAGTGTTTGTCTGTGTCACCAACCACTCAGTCTACTAGCAAGAGAAGAAAGATTAAATAGCATTTTCTACTGACAAGCAAGGCCTTGAAGACATAAGCTGTCTCCCAACAATTCAATATGTCTATTGCCAGCAAACCGGAGATGACAGCAATGTGCATAGTTTCCACATCTGCTTACACACACATCCCCCTTTCAAGGGATTTGAATGAACATCAATAAAGAAAGCCTTCCCAAGTAAAGCTGGGTAGGTGGTGTAGCAGGATGCTCTGTCTGGAATGGAGCACACCAACTTGAACAATGCCCTATTTTGCAAAGCTATCTGTGGTGAACTGAAAGGGGGTGTCATGCTCTTTTTGTTGTTGAATCCTGCTAAAACCAATCTGACTCATCAACACCAAAGTTTATAACTTTTATAGTCTCTTAAATCTTGCTTCAGGAGTGCCTCTCTGGCACCCCTGGCTATCCCGTCGGATTTTCTCAGTCAGAGAGGTGGGACAGAAGTGACTTTAACAATTTATTGCTAAAATAACAAACAAGGCATCAGTCTCAGTCTAGCGTGAGATTTTAACAACACATTGTAAAACAGCGAATATCACACAATTCAGCGTTACACGACAATTTATAACTTTCTAGACCAATAAGCCGCTAAAACGACTACTGTTTTGATTTAATGACTTATCCTTGCAGGACCTGTCACCTGCAATGCGGCTGTGTTTAGACCAACCACTCATCACGTCACATACTCATGGACACTTCTATTGTAACATCTAAATTCTTAACTTAAACTATAACTTAACTTAAACGATAAAGTTACATTATTATACTTAAAACCCTTCACCATAAACACCCAAAACTATAAGCTTATTGCTTATCACTATAAAAACACAGGATTGCAATCCTCCTGCTTAAAGCCATAAATCACTGTCAATTAAGCCAGCCCAAGTTTCCTCCAAGGTTGTAAATCAAAGCCACTATTAGCTTTTACTTCTCTGTTTCCCACAAAAGTTTAACATCCTGATAGTGAGGTGAAGATGTGGCAGATATGGTAAAGTATCTAAAAATGCTAAGGTGACACAGCTGGTCTGGAGACATATGACTGGCAGTCAATCATTTTATACTCTGAAAGTCCAGTCCCACTTTCAGACAGCAGGTTCTTCTAACATATCCCTTACTGGAGTGTGTGTGGAGATTCCTCCCTTAGGTGGGGA
This sequence comes from Ptilonorhynchus violaceus, assembly GCA_013397565.1. NCBI lineage: Eukaryota > Metazoa > Chordata > Aves > Passeriformes > Ptilonorhynchidae > Ptilonorhynchus > Ptilonorhynchus violaceus. The sequence continues at coordinate 257,742 of VZRJ01006416.1, forward strand.
TGCTCCTCTACTACTCCAGGTTAAGCAAAGCAGATTTGCCCGTGGTTGCTGATAGAGGTGAGTAACATCAATCTCTACTTAATAATTTTGGGGGGCTTTTTTGCTACCCTTAATAGAATTCCTTCAATATAATTGCTTTGACATAGTATACTCTACTATGATATCCTAGTTTCAGCTTCTAGTAAATAATTCAGCTTACTAGTAAATAATTCTAGTAAGATCTTTATGTCTAATCATTTATCATAGTAAATCATTCATTTTTATATAAATGTATCTAGTTTGCCTTGCTTAATCCCGTGGGACAAAGTTGTACAAAGGTTCAATCACAACTCTATGACTTCCTAGACTTAAAATGTTGACAGTCTGCGGCTAAGATGGGATCCAGCCGCACCCAGGCTCTTCTCTGAGAAGGAGTTTAGAAAGTAAGGGCGTCCCTTCTACACCTGGTGGCTCAATGGGAGCTTCTCTAATAAACTTTGTCTGAAGGTCCCACTCCACCTGTGACGGGTGATTAAGATTGCAGCAAAGTATCACAAAAAGTTCTATCATGTCTTACATCAGTCCGTAGTAATAGAAATCACTAGGTTCTAAAGAGTATTATGTGTCTTGTTTCAAGACCACCAAAATAAAATTTTTACCTCTAAACCCAAACTTAGACCAAGAAAAAAAGTCAGTAATTTTCCAACTTGCAATTATTTTGGCTAATTCGTTTGATTTACACTTAATATGTATACTTCATATTTAATTATAGTCTTTGCAGTCCAGTTTGAATACACAAGACAAATGGAGCACAACTAAACTTACCCATAATGTGTGCTCAGCATGGCTTGTTATGCTATGAAATGTTTAGAATCTTTAAAAGATAACAATAGTATTCATATTCTGCATTTACAACGTGGTATCCTTGCATACCTGGTCTGATTTTCCTCGTGTATGCAGGTTTGTTTTGGTGGATTTCTTTAAAAACAAAAGTATACTCAATTCAAGGAACCAAATGCACACACTATTCTGACAGGCAATAAAGTACTGTATTTTTAAAACATAACCTCGTACAGAATGACAGTGCTTTTTAATGGACCAACAAGAGCCTATGAAGTCTTCATTCAGTCAGAACATGCTACATAAGCCAGAATTTCACAAAAAATTCACAGCTACAGATCCATATATTTCCAATACATATTAATGAGAAAACATTCTCCTGACTAACTTTGCCAAAATACTCAACAATACCTTTAAAAATACTAAGCAATCTGGAAAATCTGAGAACTGTTTTCCATTGTTTAGATACCAGGTGCCAAGTTCACACATAAAGTTAATCTGTGCTTTAAATGCACTGTCCTCGGCACTAAAACTTTGTTGTCTTTTCTCAGATAATATTTACTCTGTCCTTAAAAACAGCTTTCACAAAAATATAAAATATTGTCTTAAAGCATATTCAAAGATGTTCTCTGAACAAGGCGCGCATCTTCAGTTTTCATGGTCATTTTTCTAATATGCTCTGTCTATTGTTACCCTGTCATGAGGTAAAGCCACACAAGAAAACAACTGCTCCTACAAGAAACTGCAAAATGTAAGTAACTCCAAAGGAGTTTTCCGGTTTTATCAACTGTATATTAATAGCACTCAAGAATTTTTAGTACACCAAAATCCGAATGCACATGATGGCAAGCAAATACAGAAGGAAGGTGACAGACTAACACATCACTGACAAAACATGCCAAAAAAAAGGTAGAGAAGCAAAGGTAACATTTGCTTACAGTTTTCACCTGAAAAACCACTACCAGTATCTGCAATTCAGCAGCAGTCCATTAACTTTTGCTCAAGGAAAGAGTAATTCTCCTGGCCTGATTTGTGTGCATGACACACAGGGACTAACTGGATAGAAGCTGTTAATATGAGGATTATAATCTTGCCATTCTGTTCAGAAATTTAAAAATTGTGATTTCTAAGTTCTTCACAACAGAATGAAGTAATTGCTATACTTATAGCAGGAAGAAAACTACCTGGGACTGCTGCCACAAAATAAATTAATAACAAATTCAGGTAGAAGCCTCAAAACCACAGTAACCTGCCGAGTAGGTGAGTTACCAGAAAAGTAATGAAATCAAAGACTTGCCCACAAGCAACAGCTCTGTTTAGGTTCCACCAGAACTTTGGCAAAAGCTGGTCTGCATCTGCAAAACATTTCAGTTTCACCATGCTGGTAAATTTCAGCAAAAGACTATTTCATCAGAAAATCTCCAAGCAATTCAAACCATTGCCCAATCATTTGGCACAGATTATGTCCCAAGACAATGGCATCTAAGGATCTTTAGTCCATTCAGAGCCAAGATTATCTGCACATTTTTATATGCACAGAAGACATAGGAAAAGTAACGATCCTGGGTCAGGAAGATGTTTTGCATGATGCATGTGAAAAATGTCTCCAATTTACCACTATTCCCTTACACATCTCTCAAATTCTTCTAAAGTGGTGCAATAAAAGATGACAACAGCAAAATAAGGACTAAGTGATATTTTCACAAGTATGCCATCATCATACTAGACTTCGTTTTGTTAACTGTAATGAAAACGGAATACTGTTTAATAGCCCAGACCATGAAATAAATATTCACTACTAGAGCATAGGTCTTCCTTATTGATTCTTGGACTTCTTTCAGAAAGACCTTAAATAGGAATTGCCAGTGTTCCTATGTACATGGAGGAAATTAATTCAAAAAAATAATTGCTACTGGATTGCTTGCTACTTGTCTCATTCTGCGTGGTTGGATTTTGGTTACAAAAAATAGTGAACCACTGTTCTATGTTGAACAATCAAAGCACTAGTTTCTAGGTAAGAACAACTACCAATGCATTACCAAGAAGTTGGGAGATAATAAAAAAAGGTTCCATGAAAAAATAACATTTCCATGTTGAAAAAATATTCCAACAAAACACTGAGCAGAAAAAAAAGAAGTATTCTTCTATTAAAAGGCATTTTTGTTAAAAACACTGTCCTGGGGAAAAACCCTTCAACAAGCTCTAGAGAATATATATGACAGTTACAGCTACAGTCACAAGTTAAAATAAATACTGGAAGTGCAAACCAAAGCAAAAAGTACAACAGCGACAACAACAAAGTAGTCTGTCAAATTACTTGGCTTTCTTAAACGATGCAAGACTGAGACAGTGGGGAGGTGATGCTGAAAGACACTTTTGAAGAAAGCAAGCTATTCTTTCCCAAATGCAATTTCCAGTGTCATAATTAAAGAGCAATTTGTCAAAACAGGGACCAGCATTTGTTGCTACAGTACTGCAGGGCCAAAGAATATTATCAACAGTTGCAAAACAGATGCTGGTTTATCAGATGCTGTCAGGAGCCAAGCAGGCTACACTAAGCTATCAGAAGCCATACACATTTCACATTGCAGTGAGAGTGCTGAAGAGTGGCACAGCAGACACCAACTCTATCACAATGGAAAACGTTTCAAAATGGTTACTCCTCTCTCAGCCTTTTGTGGCAGGCAGGGATTTCCCGGGTACATTCTGTCCTCAAAAGCTAGACAAACTGCGGAATAAAGAGAACAGAGAACTGCCAAGACCCACCACTTGCCGTAGTCTGGTACTTCTGAAGGACGTCAGACCTTTGACAAAGTTCTTTATCCTCTCCAACTACAGATGTGTTCTGGAGTTCTAAGTCTATAAAAAAAGTTATCTTCTAGGCAAATAGCAACACAACAGTTTCATCAAGCAGAGTTATATACTGGTAAAAATTACAAGGTTCTCTTCCTTCACAGAAGATGAAATGTTTCTCACAGCAAACACTTCCGTGAGGAAAACCAGTCGTAACTCCAGTTGCCATTGGCTGTTAGTATAAATTGCCCCGCTTGCATTTGTTCAGCAAGCTTTTTCCAAGACCTGGATTTTAAAAAGTTAAACTCTTTTGGACTTTCCTTCTGAATTCCGTCATCTCCATTGCACTCTTATCTCACTTCCCCAGTCTGGCAACTTCCCTTCTCAGAGCTTAGTAAAACTACTGCCTCTACAGTAACTGTTATACGTGTTTACACTATGTGCAAAAACTCAAGAAGGCTAAAGAGCTAGAATTTTCCTGAGAACTAGGAGCAGATGATTATGTTGCAGGGGGAAAGGGCAGCGATCAGTGAAAGTCTCTGCTATGCAACAACGAGGTAAACAGAAAGAGGAAGAGCCAATATAAAGACAAGAGGTGTCAAAACGATGTTTAAAAACCTGCTTTCCCTTCATGGTTTCAGTGACTTCTATATTGTGGCTTTTCTCTTTCAAAACAGACTGAATTTAGTAACATTTAAAAAAAAAAAAGAAAGAAAAAGAAAAGAAAAGAAGAAAAAGAGAGGAGAGTCAATGAAAGATCCTGATCACCGCCCAAGAATCAGAATAGCTTAAGAAAAAACTGTTACTCAAGCCTCAAAGACAGTTTAAGGAAATCTGCAGTTACTTAAGTAAGAAATAATTGCGTGGAACAGTATCACTAGGTCTCTTCAGTCTATTGTTCTAGGTGAAAAGTTGCCTCCAGTTTCAACTCCAGAATATCATGATTAAAACTACTATTCTTTGTCAAACTTCTAAATATCTATCTTCAGAGATCAAAAGTATATTTTATACTCTGCCATACACTGAGTGTACATGATTTATCTCCAGAAATCATGGAGAATATAATCAGAACCCCAACCAGCTCTTCTGCCTACAAAAAGAGAAAACAAAAAAGGATCTACTATGCTCTCCAAATATTATGTTTGTAAGATGTCACCCCTGCTGCTCCCACTTTCATAGGATCTTCAGTTTCTTTCCTCTCCCAGTTTTCATCACCTGACAAAAGCAAATGGTAAAGTGGTCTTGGACAAGAAAATTGCATATTACGTTGCATGATAAAACATTCATGACCTTGATGTCTGTAACATTTTTTCTGTCAAAAATATGGGGGGAAATAAGTCTAGTAAATCTGAGACAGAGACATCAAAAATGTGAAAACATCTGGATGAAGGAACTACTCCTACACCAGCTACACTATCTGAATAGAATCTGGAAGCATGTGCTTCAACAAATTAGCTCTTTACAGAAATAACTGTCAGCATGTAAACAGGATAACAGTTAAGTCAGAATGAATCAGCAAACTCTTCTGAACAGCCAAGAGCAATAGATGTCAGTGTCTCCTTTGGACTCTCCAGAAATACTTTCTTCAGTCTACCCTGCTTTTTCAGCTTCAGTTTAGAAATTGTATATCAAAAGGTCAAATCTAATGCAAATTTCATTGTACAAATTCCCACCCCAAAGTGCAGGGGTTTCTAGGGGATTTTCATGTCATTCCCCTCCTTCCTCCTCATCTTTGGAAAAGTGCTTAAAAGTTTTGTAAAGGAAACCAAGCTAGCTCTTTACAATGACACATTGGTTACAGGAACCTGGGACACTAATGTTATTTACAAGTGCTAACCTTTGTTTGTAGAAAATGTAATTATATACAATACAATCTCTATAAAATGTCTTACATATATAAGTTTTCTTTAGTATTACAGAATAGGCTAAAAACCTAGGTGAGGTTAGAGCCTGAAGTTCTCAGCCAGCTAATGCAAACCCCGCCGTCTTAAAAAACACTCCTGCCCCAAAACCCAAGCAAACGAACTAACAAAAAAATCCCCCAGAAGAACCCCCCAAAAATAGAACCAAAGAAAAAGCCAACACAAACCCACACCACTTCCCTCCCTGCTCTTCAGCTTAGATCCTATACAGTTTCAACACGGTTATGAATAGATGCATTTATAAACCCTTAGAAAATCAAGGCCTGGTCACATAATATGAGGCAGCAAAACACAAAGAAGACTGTCTGACACATACAAGCAACAATCTGAGACATAAAAGCAACTGCCACAGAAATATCTGAAATCAAGAGATTTCTGTAAAAGTTTAATTAAATAGTAATATGCTAAAAGCCAAGACTACATAAATGCATTCACAAGCCTATAAAATAATTATTTAGAGTTCAATTACTGTATCAATATATAAATATTGTAATTATATACAGAGATATTATAACATAAATATTGCAGTTTTGTTACTCTTCAATAGAAGGGCTGAAGTACTTTTTCAAAGGGAATACATTCTTTTTTTAAACCTTATGTTAATGCTTCATATTGCTGAATAATTTATGACAGCAATGTTGACATTTTATCTTTATAATTCAGGAAAATGTACTTGCTTGATAGTTTACTTAATGTTTCCTTAATCATCAATGGCCTGAGAGTTCTTCACTTGCTCCCTATCTGAAACACCAGGCATCTTTTTGCAAAGATACTGCACTACATGCTTTGCCAAGATCATGTTATCTCTATAAACACAGATTGTCAGAAAAATATGCAGGCCAGAAAACCCAGGGCTCTGAAAGTAAACAAAGGTTTTTCATAAAATATACCACTAGCAGAGATTCTGCAAAACTCTAATAATAAAGTGAGGAGCAGAAAGAACATTTAGTTAAGACAAACATATCTTCACAATGTAACACTTCAAATAGTCTGTGTTCTCTTGCACATTTTAAAAAACCAAGAGACTGGTGCTGCCCCCCAACACTGGAGAAGAGTCAAATTATCATCATGTGTGTCCAGCGTTTACAGAACCCTATTATGAGTATGATTAAGCATCCAATTGTACACTTCACTTTTAAAGTGAAATAAAATATTCCAAATGAAGAAAAACTTAGAACTACATTCACACTGCCTTTTCCCCCAAGCTCTGAAATAAGAATGACACAAACCTTTTTTCATAATTTTTGATATTATATCCTGACACACTGTAAGAAAATTGCAGAAGGCAAGAGCATGAAAACTGTGCCCCAATAAACTAAAAAGATCAAGTAGACTACCCGACAGATTCAAGAAATAAAAAACATAGTGGAAAAACAATGTGGAAAATCGTTTAAATACGATATACAATAGCTTTAGAATAAATACCTATTCTAAAAATGTTTTTTCTCTCAGAAAAAAGAATATCAAATTACTGAAACAAGCAGTCAAGAAAGAAGTAGATTCTGTATTTCCTGATTTTAAAACATCAAGAGTAGATGTACTGTTAAAAAATAGGCTTTAGATAAACTTGTGTTACTGAACTTGATGGAGGGAGAAAGAAGGCCAAAATGTAACTGACTGGTCTATGACATATAGAAGATCAGATAAGAAGATACAGTGTTCTTTTCTGGATTTTAAAATGTGCTGTTACAGATTGTGCTATTATCAGTTCCTTTATGAGAAGGCATTATAAAATAAAGATTAAACATTTATAGTACAACAGTATATAACAACTGGTAACTTGTTTATAAAAATGTTGCATTACAAAATTCGCACTGAACAATTATTTAACTCTTCCTGAAAGTCTTTCTGATGACAGAAAACTAGGAAAAAAACCCTTAAAACACTCAGGTCTCTCAGTACATAAGTCAAACTCCAATACAAGTTTTGCCTCTGAGCCCTGAAATCTACGGCTTTCACTTACACTTCAGTGTCTTCAGAGTTGTGAGAACTCACCCAAATGCTCTGCAGACGTATCCACTCAGTGATGCAAACCAACACACCTCAGTTCTCCCTGCAAAACCCCACTCCAACTCAGCAATCATACTGTTCCAATCTTGTCTAAAAGCGTTATTTTCCCACCCACTTGTGAATAGGAAATTTGAATCTACCTAAGACGATCTGTTCAAAATCTAAGATACTCTATTCTCCAAATTACAGAACAAGTACTTTTTCCTAGATCAATCTGAGACTTGCAAGTCACTTGAGTTTTCTACAGAACTTTTCAGTATGTTACACATACTTATTTGCAGCTTCACCTCAGCTCTGACAAAATAAGAATTTCACATCTCTTCGCAGGGTTTGGAACAAGCTGTTGCACAGAAGCATGGACCCCAAGAATCACTTCCCACGGCAAAACAGAATGTGACTAATGCAAAGCTGACAAAAGCAAGCTGTGACCACGATGCAATGAAAAATCCAGCTAGACTCCCCCCCCCAAAATGCCTGTAAAAGACACTGCAGACTCTTTGACACTTTTTATTTCTTTGAATGCAAACAATTAGATAAGCTGGAGCTAAGTCTAGAATACAAGTGCAATACAGTTTATTACAGCCAAGTGTTTTTTGTAACTTGTGAAGTTTACTGAGTAAGACCTGTCTCCATGTGAACTAGTTGCTTTAAGAGGTAGGTTTCTGTACATACATTTTCAGGTACAAGACAAATTGCTGAGGCCCACTGAAATGAACTAGAAGTTTAAAACTGACCATGGTCTCTCCTCTCTTTATGCATGCTTTAAGCTCCTGAAGATACTCCTAAACAAACTACAAATCACTACAGATACTAGTAGATTTTGGATTTGTTAAATATATACTCCAATTAGCAAACAAAAGCCAATTAAAAATCCTAAGCAGGAATTAATAATGTCTGAATGCACCACTTCTGATCAGGCACTCCAGAATCTATAAATGGACATCCCTCTCCCCTCTACTGCCCTTCAGACCTTGCCACATCTACTCATCTACCAGTCTTCTAAATATATATTTTTTTTCTTAACTGCTACTCAATAAGGACTGTGGTCACTAGTACATGCAAGAAGCAGTCCGCCCACATCTAGACCCAAACTACACAATATTTGTCTCCCAGTTAATCAAATAATAACTGAATTAAGTTTCATTTCATTAAAGTAAATATGGTTACAGAGCAATTAAATTCCTTTGGCTTGCACACAGACAAACATTTGTACACAAAATATAAAAAAACCCCAGCCAAATGACAGGAGAAGTCAGACCAAGGCTTTAATTTTTTAGATCACTGACAGCATTCTTTAGCATCAAATTTAGTTAAAAACAAAACCCCACAATGCGACTTTGCTACAAAAGACAGTATGCTTCTGTCAGTGACAAACTTAGCGGAAGTGCTCTGGTGGCACTGAGGCTATTCTAGACAATCTTCACCTATTTGCATAACTCTGTAACAATGCATAGTAACCTTAATATTTTCAGTTTCCATTGCAGTTCAGTACTAGGATTCTTTACATAACACTGTCCCCTTTCTTACTTTCCATATCTAACACACGTACAGGGGTCTAAATCACTTACCTAGGTTCATGCTGTGAACCACTGGTAGACCAGAGATAAACAAAATTCCTTGTTGCATGAAATATTTAATAGAAAAAAATTTCATTGCAAAGAAAGATTTATCTCATCATTCTTTTCAAAGAAGGTAAATAGTTGAAAAATCTCCAAATTGCTTAAACACTGCAAAAAAAATCCATTTTAAAATACAACCCTTATCGTAACTTCCCCATACAGTGTCTCATGTTTCATTCTTCACTTTTAGTATATAGGGAAAACCTCAGGGAGAGGAAAGAGAAAGAAACTCTCCTAAACACACAGAGTTCAATGCAAAGGGCATGAATAAGAAAGAAACCAAATCATACCAAGGAAAAAAAAAGCACTGAGGGAAAGACAGAGATGTAATATATCAATATATTTAACACCTCTCAACGCAACACAGTGATTCTGCAAAGTGTTTAATACTTCCATTTTCAACTACTTTTTAGAGTTCAGTAAAGATATAATTAGGTAACAAATGTGACACTACTGTGAACAACTCTATTAAAAACTGTAGGTGTATTGTTCAGTGCCTCATAGGTGACCGAGATATTCCTCACGCCTATAACAGAAACAAGATTCTTAGTGATTCTGTGGAACTGCTCCAGTGTAAATGCCATTACTATGTAGGATATAATGCCCTCTGCATTATTTCAAGCAGTAAATAAAACAAACTCACAAAAACGCCCTCTTGTTATGCTTCCATCCACACTCAGGAATGATAGGATTTCATTACCAGATGCTTCCCCTTCCATCCCCCTGAAAACCGTTCATAGACAAAGATCACCATTTAACATTCGGCCTCATTAACTGGCATAAGCAGCACACGTCACCATGACCACATCTCAGGATAGTGTGTAGGCTGCAACTTCAGACAGGCAGTCAGAATCGCAAGAAGGATCTGGAGGGTTGACCTTGGCTGAATGCCAGGTGCCCACCAAGCCATTCTATCACTCTCCCTGGACAAGAGAGAAAGTAAGATGTAAAACAGCTCCTAGGTTGCGATAAGGCAGTTTACTAAAGCAAAAGTGAAAGTTCGTGCACAGTTAAGCAAAGAAGAAAAAAACCTCTTCTCTACTTCCCATCAGCAAGCAATGTTCTGTCACTTCCCAGGGAGCAGGGCTGCAGTACATGTAGCAGTTGCTCCGGAAGGCAAACATTGTAAATAACCAATGCTCCCTCCCTCCTTGTTCCTCCTCCATCCTCTAGCTTTTATATCTGAGCTGACGTCATATGGTATGGAATATCCCTTTGGTCAGTTTGGGTCAGCTGTCCTGGTTATGTACTCTCCCAAGATTTTTCCCACTCCCAGGCTGCTTGTGGGAGGATGGAATGATGGAGAGACAGAGCTGATGCTGTGCAGAGCTGCTCAGCAGCAGCCAAAATGCTGGTGTGTCCCCAACACCTTCATAGGCACCAGTGCAAAGCACAGCTGCTGTGGGCAAATGAACTCCACCTCAGCCAGACCCAATACAAATAGACCCAGACCCAATACACGTACAGCAGTTTCTTTTTGAGAAAAGGAGTTATAGCAGTTAGATGACTCTCATAATTGACAAAAGATGTTAGAAATCCTCTAAAATCAAGATAATGTAAGAAGTGGTTCTTGCACTTTTTTTTACCAGACACAGGCTTCTGTGGACAGCAAGACAATGTAATGGAAGGATGCCTCCTCTGATATGGAAACTTCCTAAAATCAAATCATCCCCCTCTCAGACTATGTTTTGTTAAGCAGTGTAAGCACAGCAGCTGAGTCACACTGAAGATTCGAGATAATTTTATGTGTTGTACAGAGTCTCCAGCAGAAAGAAGAAAAAGGGTGGACAACAGGAAAAAAAAGCAAATCCTTGAAGGGAAAAAAAGAGAGTGAATTGAGAGAGAAAGGACAGTGTGACATGAATTAGAAACTGACACAGCAGAAAGTGAGATCTTCCAGACAAATCTGAGTACCCCTTACTCTAAAATCTGGATGTTGCTTGAATAGTCTTCAAGTTTAGAATGCATTACTAGATCAAAAGCACATATTAGAACACCAATTCTGAGCCCAAACGTCTCTCAAAAGCAGTTGCTTTTCCTCCTTCCCCATCTCCATTGCTCCTCCTAACTAAACTTTTCTAATAAAGAGAAATTCTCCTCTCCTATTTCATCCTCAATTGGGTACAGAACCAGGTTCGAATTTTAGCTGAAGTAACTTCAAAGATTTAGCATTTACTCCACCTTGTTTAAAATTAATTAAATATTAATTTAAATTGTTTAAAACTAATTAAAAGTTAGTGGATTCAAAGGCAGGCATAACATTAATACACACAAGGTGAAACCAATGACTGTGCACAAGCAAATGAAAAAAACTAGCTGGAACCTGCTTGATCTTCATAGGCACAGGAAAACTACTGAACATGACCAAAAATCTGGATGTCATTTGATTCCTAGAAAAATCCAAAAAGAGGAGGGAAATGAAAGCATCTTGCCAGAATTAAGTTCTGCCACAGCACTCTGTTTTAGCCTTTGGAAACACAACTGAACACAAATGAAAACTTGGAAAGAAGTTTTAGCTATCCCTGAGAAAGAAGTATCTTCTCATGGATTATTTGCTGGGAGGCACTGACAGGCACCAAAGGGGTGGGATACTCCATGACAGGAGGATTAAGTAAAAGCATGAGCCTCAGTTCAGGTGGAAGACGAAGAGAGCACACTGAGTTACATGTGGGACAGAAATCAAGAAAACCAGGAAAAGCATACATATTTCTTCTACTTTATCTCCTGCACCTCTACATTATTGTTTTGTACAAAAGAGTATATAGGACTCTTGCATTCCCTTCCTATCTCTGGCAAATATGGTCTCTCCTTATCACGTCCCTGACTTATCCAAGCAAACCAATGCTATGTCACTCCCCAACAAGCACCCTCCTTTCCGAGTTCTCTTGTGTTCTGTTGAGTCTGCCCAGATCCCCAGGCTAACAAATCAGATACTGCAAAGCATACAGTAAAGGAACTCATCCCATACTAAGGTTAACAAATTCACTGACTTCTCATTCCCATGGTATCCAAATAACAGCTACATGTGAGCAGAAGTAAGCAGGAATAGCTGCTGTTAAAAATATACCACAGGTGGTTCAGTGTGCTCCGTTCTCCTCCCCAACCCCCATCTGCAGGGAAGGAGAATTTATTATTTTAAGCCATATCAAATATTTCTTCGGTACTTCGATCACTCTCCAAGCAACATTTACTTATTCCCTTAGTGGGCTCAAAGAAGTTGATGCAGGAGAATTAGATCATTGCTGAGCCTCAGGGGGTGGTGATTAGGAAGTTTAAGATGAGGATTTCACTCATTATTTTCTCCAAACATCAGGAGGAAACCTCATAGGCAGCTCATGCCTTTGAGCACAAGCGCAACTAATGTCTTTAAGCATTAAAACTAAAAGTGCCACCCTCCTTTTGCTGATATTTTCAGACCCTTTTTCTCATGAGAGTAGAACAAATGAAACCTACAAAAATCATATTTTAAATTGACAGAAAATGAGAGGAAGCAGCAGAAAATGCCTTACTGGTAAAAAAACCAAAGACCTATGAGATTGATTTGGGGAAGAAAATAAATAGGAGAATAAATAAGAGCAGTTGAGCAAGACCAAGTTAACACAGATGTCCAAATCACCTTTTTAATCTTCCCACTGTGGAGTGAGAAAAAATACCAGTAAAATTGACTGCTATTCCTCACTGAAATTGAGCCACCATGGCACAACAGGCCAATGATAACCTGCCTTGTACCAGCAGGACCAGGGCAGGGATTGTCCATCTGTACTCAGCCCTGGTGAGGCCACATCTCAAATCCTGTGTTCAGTTCTGGGGCCCTCACTCCAAAAAGGACATTGAGGTGCTGGAGTGTGTCCAGAGAAGGGCAACAGAGCTGGTGAAGGGTCTAGAGCACAAGTCCTGTGAGGAGCAGCTGAGGGAGCTGGGGGTGGTTAGCTTGGAGAGAAGGAGGCCCAGGGGGACCTTATCGCTCTCTATATCTCCCTGAAAGGAGGTTGTGGCCAGGTGGGGTTCGGTCCCTTCTCCCAGGTAACAAGTGACAGGACAAAGGGAAATGCCTCAGGTTGTGCCAGGGGAGGTTCAGGCTGCATATAATGAAAAAAATTCTTCACTGAAAGAGTAGTTAAGCATTGGAACACGTTGCCCAGAGAGTGGTGGAGTCACCATTCCTAGAAGAGTTCAAAAAATAAGCAGACATGGCATTTTGTGCTATGGTTTTAGTGGGCATGGTGGTGTTCAAAGGTTGGACTTAATCTTGGAGATCTTTTTCCACCTTTATGATTCTTTGTCTCTATAGCAGGCTTTGCATATTCCTAATGACAGAATAGACTGTTTAGTATCAACTACTGACAGACTACTTGCAGAGCCAACTAGCCTTACTGAAAGAAACCAGAACAGTAAATACTTGTGACAACACAATCCTCCAGAAGAACAAAGCAGCTCCAATCCCTGTGGTTCCAGCCAGGTACTCTCTGATCTGCCACTCTCAAGCAGAAAGGAGAGAGAACAAAGTAGCTGTGTTACTTTCTTATCACCTGGAACATACAATGAACCAAATTACAAGTAATTATAAGTATCTGCCTTTCTCACAAGTACATACAAAATAGAACTGCAGAAACAGTTCTGCACAGTCCACCAGCTCACAGGCGTGGATTTCACACCTGTTCAAATTTTTCTTGTGCAGTCTGTGCAAACACCTTGCTCAGATAAATCAGTTTTGCTTCCCCAAGGACAGAAGAAATTACATAGTTTTCCACAGAGCTTTTAAAACACCCAGCCTAACAGGGCGGTGAAGAGACTTCAGCAAGTTGTGCCAACTATTATAACATTGGTGTATAAAATACATCAATGTCAGCCAATTTCATCTCTAGCCAAACAGATATAAAATCATTTCTATGCATTTCAGTGCCCTAATGAAGTACTGGTGGTCTTGAAGGACAATCAGCCCTCGACAGCTTCTGAAGCAGCTTGTCATTTCCTCGTGTCTTGTCACACAGCTTCCATCCCAACATAGCTTGCTTTTGTAGTATGAGTCTGAAGGCTGTGGAGCCATACAGTAGTTGAAGGGGTCAAAGCACAGACTGCAGAGAAACAAACCTAGATTCTCAGAAGCACTAAAAGCAAGGGCAACACAATTAGCTGATTCTCATCTGTCGATGCTAAGTTAATATTGGTCTTTCTACAGCATGATTTCTCAGTCACCCTGTTCATTTAGGTTTGAGAAGGGTTGTAACACACTGAACACACAACAAATCCTCCCACAATGTGCATATGGGATATTAGTGCGTGTTTTATCTATTCAGCTATCAAAGTTAATTAAACACATTTGCAGTACATTTCCTTCTGTCAGTTGCTTTACATATACAATTATCATAACACAGACAATGGATTTATGGGAAATTAGAGACAAGTACCTGCCTTTAAAATAGTTTTTTTTTTTTTCAGTTTTTGAAAATAGTTCAAATTAAAGATAACTGCTTTTCTACTTCAAGTACTTGACTATATTGCAAAGGCTTTCTTAACTAATAGCACATGGTTCACCAATCAGTGAAGCATTTGCTTTGTGATCAGTATCACAGCAAGAAACAGTTTATCACAAATGATTTTGTGATTATTAAGTTTCCCTAGACTACCAATGTGATGAGTTGAAAAATTTAATTTCCCTTCAGTCACTAGTATGTGACATGAATTTCTTATCGACTGCTGCCCAGATTCAACTCTCTGCTGAACAGGAAAAGAAACTGGCAGTGATGCCTACTAAGTTCCTACATATTATTACTTAGTACTTCCTTGGATTTTGCTTGCAGTGGTTGCTTGAAGTCCAGTGCCCACTGTAGACATATCACACAATACAACAGCATTCAACAAAACCTCTATAGAGTGATATTCTCTACTACCATAAACAGTATGAGAAAAATTAATTAGTGCTTATGGTCAGGGTCAAGTATGTAAATTTAGCAACAAAGCTAACAAACATGGGCCGTATTTTTTGGACAGACATATCATCAAAAAGATATCTTGTTGCATGCATTTTGCACTATAGCCTTTGCCTAATTGCATTCCTTTAATTCTTTTTTAAAGAAAGCGTAATTTTTCACACTCACTAGTTATGAAACACTTCTTTGTTAGCCTCCACTTCTCTTTGTTTCAGCTATATGAAGCATCCTTCCTTCTTTTCCTCAAACTGCTATCTAACAAATTGTGACACCTGTAAATCCAACCTCAGTTTCAAAATATCTCTAGAGAATTTAGAAATTCTCTAGAGCTTTAGAGCAATTAAGGCTCTTTTACTTATTTATGAACATGCTTTTACAGCCATTTTGGAGTGGCTTTGACTTAATGCTCACAAAGCTTACTAACATGTACTTAGTCATCTTTTCCTTTTCTAAGCACTCGTTGTGGCTAAGGAATGTACTCCCCAATTCAGTGCCCCCATCTGTACTCTCCCAAACCAGACATCGCTCACTCAATGTTCCCTTTCCACTCTGGCAGGAAGGAGTTGAGAACTGCAGCCACAAAAGGTGACAACCACAGGCTGAAATAGGAACAATTTACTGGAAACAGCAATGAGATAAAAAAACTAAGAGTAACAGCAACAGAAGTTCCACCTGAATACAAGGATGAATTTCTTTACTGTGTGGGTGACTGAGCACCAGAACAGACTGCCCAGAGGGGATGGGTAGTGTCTCCCTCACTGGGGATACTTAAGAACCACCTGGACACAATTCTGTGCCGTGTGATCTCTCTCAGTACATTTTCTCCGGGCCATTTGTTGGTTCACTTGTTTCAGAACAGCATACAGGATGAAACCAAAGGCACATCCAGCTCTTCTAACGGTGGCCAAGGATAAGTGCCCAGAAAAGAGCTTAGAAACAGGACAAGCCTACAACAGTACTTTCCCAGGGTAGTTCCACAGCGATCCAAGATTCACATTTTAAGCCGAGATGAATTTAAAAAATCATCTTTGCAGTCTTAACAAGCAACACCTAAAAACAACAGCTTTCCTCTCTACAGCTATCTGAAAGGAGGTTGTAGCGAGGTGGAAATTGCTATCTTCTCCCAGGTAACAAGTGACAGGACAAGAGGAAATGGCCACAAGTTATGCACGGGGAGGTTTGGATATTGGGAAAAATTTCTTCACTGAAAGGGTAGTCAGGCATTGGAACAGGTTGCCCATGGAGGTGGTGAAATCACCATCCCCGGAAGTGTTCAAAAGCCATATGGAGGTGGCACATGGAGATATCATTTAGTGGTGAACACAGGGCTGCTAGGCTGGACTAGATCTTAGAGGTCTTTTCCAGCCTTAATGATTCTATTACTCTATGAAAAATGGTACAAGTGCTTGTTTGCTGATCAGCCTCTTTACAATAGTACAACTATTGTAGTAGCTAAGATCAAATTCCATTCAAGACTATCTTATACTCCTGTATCTTCAGAAATCTCCTACCTGTGATTTAGACAGATTGCTATTTAATCATTTGCCGGGATTGCATTCACACATTCTACTTGTTTCCCTCTTTCCTGGCTTTAAAATAATCACTTTCTACACCAAAAGTGTTCTATTTGAGGGTTTCACACATGATTCTTTCTCCATATATTTAACCTCAACACCACATTACCTGTATCTTTTTTCCTTTTCCAAAGAGCATCATTTTCATCTTGCTGCCAAAATCCTAGAGCAGCATTTTGGCACTGCTCAAGACCAGCAACATGCAACAAGGAAAGAGCTTTAACTGTGAGCTTTAACTGTGGTTCTGGCTGGAGTACCGTTAATTTTCTTCAAAGTAGCTGGTATGAGCCCAGTAGAATGTTAATTTTGTTTGTTTGTACTTACAGAAACGAATGTATTAATAATTTTGCAAAAATTAATTGTAATTCCCCAAAGCTATATTGACTGTAGTCATGGTGTGATCAGGCAGTACAAACTAATTTATAGACTATCTGACAAAAAATAAATAAATCTGAAAACTCATTAACTTGTTTGACTTTGTTTCAAAAATATTATGAAGATTTTTTTCTTTTAAAATGTTACCACTTATGTCATCATCATTATAAAGGGAGATGATCAAAATCAGTTCAGTCCCATTCCACATACTTAACTGTGTGTTTTGTCTAGTTGTTTATTTGAAAGGTACACTTAGTTTGCCAAATGCTGTAATTTTTTCTGTACCAGAAAAATGGATGAAAATGTTGAATTACATTATGCAAACTAGAAGTATCCCAATAGGAGTCTGTTGGGTTTATTTTTCCCAGCCTTTATTCTTTGCAACCAGGAAGGCAAATACATTTGGAAACTTATTAGTGCTCAGATTTCTATTACTGGTCTCAAAAGGCCAGTAATCATCATTTGCCTTGAAAATTAGAACTGAATGCTTCATGCTGTAGAAACTCTTTGTTTCAACTGCATGAAAGGAAAAAAAAAAGCAGAAGACCATGGATGGTACGAAACTGAAATTTTATCAAGGTGCTAGCAATTCATATGTGTTCAGAATAAATATGTGTTAATTACCTTACATGTTCACATAAAAATGTACAGTTTATTATAGTGTTAGCATTTATAATTTAGCAAAGAAGTATCTTTTCGAAGTCAAATAGTTAGAACAAGATATATAAATGGTAACATGATTAGCAATCACATGTAGTGTTATGCGAAAAATACAGTCAGTATTGCAGGGGTTTTTTGTATCTGCAGGACTCTGGGCCTCTGTTACCACTATCAGATGCAGTGTTCATCTCTCACCAAGAACTAGTATCAGACTCAGAATACAGATGACTTGTATTGAAATCATCACTGAGGTAGCTTGGTGGGAACAGACAAAACAGCTCAGTAACAAGGTTTGTAGCAATATGCAGACAGGTGAAATTACCTGCTAGATTAATATTCCAAGTGGTTGCTCATCTGTCTTGTCAGTTCTATGACATAGAGTTGGGTTGCTCAATGTTCTGGACAACTTCTGACATGTTTTCAGAGGTTTACATGGATGCATCTAGTTGAATTAAAATATAAAAATCATTCAAAACAGTGATTTTGATGACCATTAGGCATGTCCGACAATTCTGAAAACCCCTTCAGCCTTCAGACATGAAAATCATCAGATCAGAAGATACTAAGGTCCTAGAATTAAATTAGAAATTCTGACTACTCGCCCACCTTAAGGATACACATCATTCCTCATTTCCATGTAACTTCCTCTTTTTCTTCTAATGTTTCCGTTCTCCATCTTTTCTTGTCACTTTCTTACAGTTTTCTTCTCTCATCCTAATGACTAGCACTCTTCTTCTGTGATCCAAAAGGGGAAAGGAATCAGAGTAACTGATCTAACTTAGAAGACAGAGAATCATTATCAGCCACTCACGAAGTCAGCTTCCAAGGCATGAAATCAAACTCAAAGCAGCACATCTGATAGGTATTTTTGGACATGAAGAAAATACCTACATGAGCAGTCATTGCATGACCTAAGACAGACAAGCCATTATAAAATAACAACTCCATACTAAAGTAACTGGGTAAACAGGGAAAGGAAAAGCAAGCAAGCAGGACATAATTCTGTCTCAAGGAGGACACAGAATGCAGCAGCAAAATCAGGCAGGACTGCAAATCCATTTAGCAAGGACAATGACTCACACTGGAACATAACATGGGGTGAGGCAGAACTACCTAACTTAAGTATTCAGAGATCTTTAAAGGACTTGAAAACGAAGGCAACTGATCTTCTCCGGTGAAGCCTCCTGACCCTCAAACAGGAAAAGACAGGCATATATTAAAGGAAAATTCCCGGCAGTGCTTTTATTGAGGCATAACTGATTATACAGGCTGACCAGCAGAGAGAGCTGCATGAACCGGAAAGCCTGCATCTCAAACGGGGCACCAGTCAACACAGACCATCTGGGACAGCTGTAGGGCCAGCATTTAATTAACAATGTAAGATATAAGGTATGCAGATGTGGTACACACACAAATTGATAGACCACAAGAAAACTGAACCCACACAAACACATTAATTCAATTCTCATATACAAGTGGTAGGCCTCCTGGCAACACATGAGAAGAATGCAGTTATGAAGAGTTCTGAATAAGTTCTTATATGAAAGTGGCACTCTTGAAAACATCAACACAATTTACAATCCTGAAATTCATGAGCTGTTGGCAAAGTTGTGGAAGCAGGGGAGGCAAGTGTTAACATTACTGCAAATTCAAATGAAATCTTTCAAATGCATGAGTGATCAACATGCAATTTATGAAGTCCAAAGGAACCTCACTTCTATTCTCAGCGCTCAAGATTTGCTCCTGATTAACTCTTCTACATGCTAGCTTTTTGGTACAACAGATACATTTAACTATTTAAACCCCATTAAAAACCAGAGAAACTTTGCAAGATACCTATTCTATAAACATGCCAAAGAAATAAAAATTCAGTGAGCCAAGGGCATTTACTTGCAAATTTACCTGTAAGAGACAGCTACGTTCAGAACTGAACAAGCTGCTCAACTGATTTTGAATGTCCACAAAACCAGCCACACTCCTGTTTTATCATCACCAAAACATAAGATTACTGTATTTAACTATTAACTAACTCTAGTACCAAATTTACCATGAAAAAAAAATCTTGAATATGAAGGTTAATGCAGTCTAGTTTCTCTTTTGAGTACAGTGGTTTCATACTAGCTTAAACATGTGAAATTCTGGAAAGCTGAAGGCCCACCCTCCCTTTCACCTGGTATTCCTACTTGCTCCCTTAAGTCAGCACTTTTATTTGTACTGTGACAACATTCACTAACCCAGTTTCAGTTAGGACTATTTTAAAGTTTTCAGCAAATCAGTTTTCTGAATTTTTTCACTTCAAAAACACAGGACTGCTAGCAGAGGTGCAGAGAGATGTATGGGAACATGCCCCACCCTAACTGTCACACACTGACTTGGAACTGTATCCTCAATGAATGCACCGCTGAAAATCGAAGTTTCCCTAAATCTGCAGAAAAAATATTGTTAAGAAAAAGCTGGTTTGTGGCTGGAAACTTTCATTTTCTCAGAAAGAGACTGAAGGAAAATCTGAAAATAAATTATTTCATACAGAAAAAAGGCCATGAGCATACTTTCTACATAGTAAGGCATTTCAATTAACCACAAATATCTGTACAGGTTCAGCAGACATTTACAGGGATTTAGGCTTAATATCCCATTGCATTCGACTTTGAGAAATAAGAAGAAAACCACACTTTAGAGAAGTTGTTATACACACTAGTTAGGATCTCAAAGTAATCATCAAAAGGGAATCAAAACCAAGCAAAATAATTTATCCTTGTGTTATGATTATTCATACACAGGTGCAATTCAAACATTTTCTTTGGTGTGAAACCTGTTTCTATATAACAACAAAACTGGCAGTCACAACAATTACATATGAACGTGTCAAAATAAAATAATATCATAA
>VZRJ01006417.1:0-80909 GCA_013397565.1 Ptilonorhynchus violaceus
CTCAGCGCGGCCGCCGCTCCCGCCGCTCCCCTCTCGCCACTCCCGCCGGGACAAACGGCAGCGGCCGCAAACAGGAAACGCCGCCAGCGCGCGCCGTCACTTCCGCCCCGCCGCTTCCGGAAGTTTCTCGAACTGCCCCGCTGGGTGTCCCGTGTGGGCGGAGAGCGCCCCCTGCCGGCCACGGGCGGCGCTGCGCCGGGCGGGGGCGGGGCTTCGTGTTGGGTGGGCGGGGCTTCGTGGGGGCCGGNGGCTTCGTGGGGGCCGGGGAGCTGCGGTCGGTGCGGGCTCCCCATGTCTGTGCATCCGCACATCCCGAGCGAGCCACGGCCGCTCCCTGCTCCACAGAGTCATGGGATGTCTGGTTAACATGGAGCTCTTCAGTCATAGGTTGGACTCGATGATCTCAGACATCTTTTTCCAACCTAATTGACTCTTTGGTTCTGCGGTTCCTTGGAGCGTTGCCCAGCTCGGCAGCTGAGGGAAAAGGAGAAGAAAAAAGAATTAAAAATTTTAAGAAACATTCTTTGAATAGGTGAGTTGGGCTGCTTGAAATGAGATTAGAAAATTTCTTCCCCTTGTGTGTTCTATTTTACTCTCAAAAGCTGGGGGTGCCGAGAGGATGGATCAGGCTCTTCTCGATGGTGCCAAGCAATGGGACAAGAGGCAACGGGCAAAAACTGATGTACAGAAGTTCCCCCTGAACATGAGGAAGAACTTCTTTACTGTGCAGTGACCATGCACCAGCACAGATTGACCAGAGAGGCTCTGGAGTCTCCCTCACTGGAGATATTCCACAACCATCTGGACACAATCCTGTGCCATGTACTCTGGAATGACCCTGCTTGAGCAGGGAGGTTGGACCAGATGACCCACTGTGGTCCCTTTCAACCTGACCCATTCTCAGATTCCGTGATTCTGTGAGGGGAAAAAGCAAAAAGTGATGCCCAACTATGGTGCTGAGGGAAAAGGTGAAAAAACAACTAATAATTTTAAGAAACACTCTTTGAATAGGTGCTAGAGGCTATGGCTGCTAGAGGTGAGATGACATAATTTCTTCCCCCTCATGTGTTTAATTGTAGTCTCAAAAATTATAACTCTGGCACAGAAGTCCTTTGAGGGGAGATTCCTCTTCCTACATGAAGCACCTGGACAGAGTCCTGTATTGGAGCATCCTTTGGGTTATATTGGAGTATGTGGTTTTCTGAGTGTCATGGCTGAGAGCAAAGTATAGGCAGCAACGTTACTATTCTATTTTTTATATGTGGACTTCATCCATACTTTAAATTGCTGTAAAATTATATTTCTTACCCTTTATTTAAAAAGTGGAGGAGGCATTAATTTATAGATCACCAAAGTGAAGTTAGGGAGTGTCTGTACCTAAAATGTGTGCTTCCCAAATAAAGTCAATTAAAAGGCTACTAATTATTTAGGAGGTGTTTGTGTGGGAGTGGGGTCAGTTCAAAAAGACAAAAGTCAGCTTGGAATAATGCAGAGGAAAACCTAAAACAAATCAACAGGACAAATAGTAGGGCAACCCTAAGTATAGGCTTGGTGCTTTGGGGAAATACAAGCTTCAAAAGAAATATTGGTGATTATTGATGCTAAGTTGTGGTCATGGAAACAAGACTTCAAAATTAGATCAAAGAGACACCTCACTCCATTATTAGTTTCTCATCAGCAAGGACCTGTGAAGCCCAAGTTGTTGATCCACTTGGAAAGACAAAACTCAAAGGATTAGTAGGTTGGACTGGCTCTTCCCAATGGGGAATGTTCAGATGTCAAAGGATTCACAGCTTAGCAAGTGCAAAGGCAAGCAGCAGGTCGGTACTGTGAGATCATATAAAATTTTGATTTAATGCTTTAAGCATTTCTTGATGTGGAAATAAAGGTTGTTTTTCCTCAACCTTTCATAACTGATTGCAGGGAAGAGCAAAGTATGAAGGGTCCTAAAAACCTGAGCTGCAGTAAACAAGATAGAAGTAGCACATGAGGCAGTTTCTTTGCTTTACTTGTTTACAGAGCAGATTTTATATTCAAGTTAAGGTATGATGGATGCCAACCATAAAATTTTCTATTTATCCAAACAAATAGAACGTGGCAAAGAAGCATGATTCCATATGGAATTGCAGGGTTGGAATCAAAACACTGTCTACATCAATGCAACCAGCACCATGGCTTCTCTAACACAATTGTTATCATTACATTAATGTGCTCACAGATTTTCTGACACTGTTCCGACTCTAGACAGCCCTGTTTTAGCACCCTTCAGATACAAGAATAATACTTGGGAAGGCTTAGAGAAAAATTTTGCATTTGGAGAAAGTAAGGTATGAGAAGGTAAAGGACTTGCTCATAGCTGAGGGCAGGATGAGCTGTATGAGATGCAGTTTGGCATTTTCTACACCAAAACACTGAGAATGTAAATAAATGTTTCCAAACAAAGTTATTGATGGAAACAAAAGATTATGTAATTATAAAAAACCTCAAAAATATATATTTTAATTGGTTTATGCTTGTCTTTTAAGTGGGATATGAAGACATTTCCCAAGACTTCACAGAACAGGCAGTTTGCAGAGCCACCAATTACAAATATCATTTATTAGGGCACCTCTTTTTTTTTTAACTTATGACCTTTGATAGCTCAGATTATCTCTAACACTGAACAATAGCAAGAATTATTTATTTTTTAGAAGTTTGCTTGAATTGTGCACATGATATTTAATTTTCTGTTCTCCATGTGACAGAGAAAGGCAGGTGATTTCAGTTAAAACAGCACATGGCAAAGCCTGCCAGAAGAGGTACTACTGCAGGGTGTGCTGAAACACACACTGCAGAGATCCAGGTGAGTGTACAAAGTCAGTATCCCCAAAACGCCTGTAGTAAAACAACGTGACCCCAGCTTGTCCCCACGTGACCTGAGCGAGCTTCTGCAGAGCTGCTTGCATGAATCTCGCTGGTGCCCCAGTTCTGGGATTTACCACCTTGCACATGTGAGAACCAGATTTGCTCAGCTCTAGAACTCCACCCTGACAGGAGCCAATCTCACTGTCTCTGCAGGAGGCAGCTCGGGCTGTCACAGAGTGCCACAGGACCTCCATTGATTTGGTGGCACTTGGGAACAATGGGACAGAGGTAGCAGCTAAAGGATTTCTATTTATATTTCAGTTTTTGGACTGGGGGGAAATAATTCCAGAGACTCCAGGCTGAGGCTGCCTCTAACACAGCATCCATCAGACTGCTCCTGCCAAAGGAAAAAGTTTCTAGCTCCCACCTGTGGTTTAAGCTCCACTTTGGTGGTGGTAAATGACCAAGCATTCCACCTGAAGTCATCTTGACATGACTGATCTTGAAGAGATCAGTACATGCCTCTCCCCTTCACGAAGAAGTTGTAACTGCAGTGAGGTCTCCCCTCAGTCTCCTCTTCTCCAGGATGAACAAAGTGACCTCAGCTGCTCTTCATACGGTTTCCCCTCTAGAATCTCCACCATCTTCATAGCCCTTCTTCGAATGCTCCCTCTAGAACCTTATATTGTGGCACCCAAAACTGCCCCCGGGACTCGAGGTGAGGCTGCCCCAGTGCAGAGCAGTGGGACAATCCCCTGCCTTGTCTGGCTGGCAATGCTGTGCAATGATGCCCCTCAGAAGAGGGTTGGCCCTTCTGGCTGCCAGGGCACTGCTGACTCATGTTCAAGTTGCCATCAACCAGGACTCAGGTCGCTTTCTGTGGCACTGCTTTCCAGCCTCTCATTCCCCAGCCTGTCCATACATCCAGGGTTGCCCCATCCTAGGTGAAGAATCCAGCACTTGCCCTTGTTAAACTTTATATGGTTGGTGATTGCGCAATACTCTGATATGTCCAGGTCTCTGCAGGGCCTCTCTGCCCTCAAGAGAGTCAGCAACTCCTCCCAATTTAGTGTCCTTGGCAAACTTACTTAGTATCCCTTCAAGTCCTGCATCCAACTTGTTTATGAGGATGTTGAAGAGCACAGGGCCGAGGCTGGAGCCCTGTGGAACCCAGGTAGTGACCGATCACCAGGCTGGTGTAACCCCATCCACTGTAACCCTTTGTGCTGACCCATGAGCCAGTTGCTCCCTTATCCCATGATGTGTTTATCCAGCTGTGTGCTGGACATTTTGTCCAGGAGGATCCTGTGAGAGACAGTATTGAAAGCTTTGCTGAAATTCAAAAGGATTACATAACTGGCTCATTAACATGTTTAATTAGACCTATTTATAGGACTAATAAAACTGAAAAGCTTTTAGATTCAGAAAACCTTCAAAGGTATTTGCAGAAGTATGAAGTCAAAGTCTTCTATATTTTTATGGCTCGCTGCTTGCAGCAGGAGCCTGGATTATTGTGTTAAGGGGCATTAAATTTGATGTTGCTGGCAGAGCATCAACATTCCAATAACAAAAGAAGGTCTGGTGGGTCTGTTAAAGCTGGTATCAAAGATCCAAGCTGATGTCCAAGTGCTGAGTCATGAGTCAGAATAAACTCTGCTATCAAAGGATCTTAATTGTTCAAGAACTTTCAACTCTCACCTGGGAACATGAGGCAAAGGTCTGGTTCACTTCAACTGTCTCAAAGTTAAACATCCAGTTTAAGGCCATTGACTATGAAGAGAGAGAGAAGGAGGGGGCACCTCCAGGGCACAATTCATTCATGCACTTTGGAGATGTGTTTCAGGAAAGAAAGAACTGCCCCTCAAAGCTCTGTCCTGAGACTGCCTCTTCTTCGGAAGTGCCTCAATAGCCACATCACAGATGGCTGAAGTTAAGTGAGATGAATTCAGGCCTAACTGGTAGCTATAACCTAATGATGGAAATAATGTGGCAGCATTCCAGGAGGTATTAGCAATTCACATAGTTCCCAGATTCTTTTTTTAAACTGTCTTTTATGATTTATGGAGGTCAATTATGTAAAGCCCATCAGAACACAAGAAATGCTTAAAAATGCTGCATTAGAGAGACATTAATATGAGTCCTTCTGAGGTGGTAATGGCTGTAGCCTTCCCAGCCTGCTGCTCTGCCCTGCTGCTTAATGCATCCAGTTTTTCTATTTACAGATTCTATTTTTAGTATTAACAAAGAATATGAGCATATGTATCAAAGACTGTTCTCACGTCATCTAATTATAGTACTGCTGGCAAAGTAATTCTGGAAAGTGCCACTTAATTAAATATAAGCATTAACTTTTTGCTGATAGCTTATCAGAAACAATTAGACTTGAAATATAGGCAATACACCTAGTGTTTAAAACTTTCAGTAGAAGCATTAAAAGCACAAAATAACCCGTTTTCAGTGGTGTTCTCTACTGTTTTTCTGCCAAGCACAACCTCAATTTTCATTGGTACAGTGTTTCTTAGGTAATCTAGAGGCTGCAAGTTTATTTGGACTCCTCTTTGTAAGCAAAAGTCTGAGCCAAGTGGATGCTTTTGAAAGTGGTTAAACCATTTCAGCATAGCTGATGTTTTTGCCAATTCCTCCTGGAACATCAGATGTATTCTGCTGATTATTTGGGGTCTGCACACAGAAACCCAGGAACTGTTGGGGGCAGTCAGATTTCACAGCTTATGCCAAGTGCTTATTCCTTGTAAGGACAGCTTGATCAGCATTTATGTTCATTAACCTGATCAGGGATATGCTTTCTTTTCTATATGCCAATGCCAAATATTAGTTAATTCTATGTAATTTTTCATCAATAGCCAGATAGCTCTACCAGATAATTAGATCTAAAATATCTCTGCAGAACTTTGAACTCTGCTGCTGTTTGCCTGAAAGTGCAGAGGGGAAAAAGAAAAGTAAGCAGAGCTGTCATGAAAAGAATTATTCTTAATGTAATGAAAATAATTATTCTTAATTAAAGGCACAAGGGCTAGAAGGAAACAATTCCTTCCTTCAGAAGGTTTGTTTGACAACAGACAGCAAAGCTACATAGCAACTGAGGAGAGATGCTTTTCCCAGGTCTAACATTTGGGCAAGCAGCAGTAGCAGGAGGATCTGAAATAACACCATCTGGTGAATGCCTGTTTCTTTCTTCAGCAATCAGGAACTATGTGTAACTATAAACAAAGAATAAAATAGAAATAATGCAAAACTACATTTCAGTTAAATGTTACACAGAATGAACAAACAGCTGCTCTGGGAATGCAGAAAAGAATGATGTTAAATATAGTAGGACATTTGAGCATGCTGCTCCTATAAATACATGAACAAACTTTGCAAACAGAATGTATGTTTTCTACAGAGCTGTGGACAGGGAAACTTAGTCCCAGACTGGAGAGCAGCTATTCTGGCAATAAATGTAGCAACAATTCAACCATCACACAAGAAAAGTTCATCCCTTGACAGTGTGAAATCAAGCTGCAGGACATCTGCGCCTGCCTTTATGTCCCATTTTTGCCCGTCAGAATTCCCATATTTCTTCTTGACTGTCTGATGTGCTTTGTTGGATTCTGGGCTACCTGACCTTCAGAAGACAGTCAAAATACAGGAGTTTGTCCAAGAAGTTGCACTTCTTGGTTGTTTGATACTGTTGGTGGCAGAAGCAGCAAATACACATTTAGGTGATTTAACATTTAGCGCTAGCCTTGTGGTTTTTGCACCATATAAAAAATTGTGAAAATAATTCAGAGCTCAGTTTTTACCAAGTCTGCTATTTTGTATTGATAATAGATTTGCAAAATGCTTGGAGAGTCAAAGCAGCACTGGAAGCTGAAAAAGAAAAGCCACAAAGTCTTAAATCCAACCCTACCTGGTAAGTGTCGCTGATTAACAACTACAGGCATGTGACAAGGAAGAGAATCAGTGTCATCTACTTGTTCTCCAGTCACATCAAAGCCCACAAAAGATACTTTGAAGGTGCTGCTGGGTGCACTAACAAGCAAGTCAGAGAGAAAGATGATTAAGATTTGGAGTGTGTGTCGTATGTGGAGAGGCTGAGAGAGCGGAGGCTGTTCAGCCTGGAGAAGGCTCAGATTCCTTAGTGCTGTGCAGTGACAGGACAAGAGGCAATGGGCACAAACTGGAATACAAGAAATGTATTTAAACCTGATTAAAAATATTTTATTGTAAAGTTAATTGAACACTGAAAACAGGTTGCCTAGAGAAACTGTGGATTCTCCATCCACGGAGACATTCAAAACTCTATGGGGCAAGGTCTTGAGCAACCTGCGGGAGATGACCCTGCTTTGGGCGGGGGGTTGGAGGAGGTGATCTCCAGATATTCCTGCTGACTTCAACTGTTCTGTGTTCTCTGAAATACATTCAACTTGGGAAACTTTATAATCACTTTTTGCCTTGTGTCGTCTCTCCACACACATGAGAAATTTAATGAGCTTTCCAGACTACCAGATACATACTGAAAAACAGCCAAGATACCTGGACATTTATGTTTTATTAATGTTACAAATTATGAAATGCCCTACCAGATGAGTTTTCTGTAATTTTATGTTTACCACATTTTTAGTAGCAGGTAAGCTGAAGCATATATGCTGCTATTTTTAAGTATTCAAAAATAAATATACACAATACTAACTTTATAAATACTAAAGTGTAACTAAAAGTGTATTTAGCATTGAAAATAATAAATCAGCAAAGGGAAGCAGATAACTGCAATTATCAAAGGAGATAAAAATTACACTGCACCTTCAAAGGGGCCCACATGTGCTAAAATTTCAGAAGCTGAGACGTTTTCGTACATGTTTGCTGGCAGAGTAGCATTCTTTACTATGAATTATAGCTTCTCAGACTTTTATCCACAGATTTTTATTCTTTCCGAAGATTCTGAAGAAGTTTTTACAAAGCACAGCAAGTGCTTGTTTGAAAGACACAATGAAGCAAAGCTAAACCTCAGAGCTGCAGCTTCCCTGGCAGAGTGGGAACTTCACAGCTTGAAAGCTGGAGGTACAAACCAAGAATCATAGGGAGTGTTTAGGTTGGAAAAGGCCTCAATGATGATCAAGTCCAACCATTAACCCAGCACTGCCAAGCCCACCACTAAGCCATATCCCTCAGGGCCACATGTGCAGGAATTTTAAATCCCTCCAGAGATGGTGACTCCACCACGGCCATGGGCAGCCAGTTCCAGCAGTAGAATCTCCAAGACCAACGAGTAGTTAATATTAGATTCTTTGAGAAGCTATTCAGCACTATCAATCTTTAACAAGAGAATGCCAAATTTACTGCAAAAAATGAAAGAGTGTTTCTGCAGAGTTTCAAGAAAACTCAAATTATTTTATTCACAAAAGCAGAAGTCAATAAAAATATAGATATCCTGATCAGTTTTACAGACCATGTTCATTTCTTCTCTCCTTCACTGACAGGCAAAAGCATAATGAAAAAAAAAATTAACAAGCGTTTACATCACAAACCATTATTAACACAGATTCATGTATATAAGCAAAATGTTGTAAAGTTTTTGCATATAATTATAAATACAAAAAATATTACAGGTCCAACAAAACATTCCTCTTTTGTTTTTTCCTTTTTTTTTCTGTGCTCTACTATTTTTCAGTGGTGAATAGAATATGTGCTGTCTCACTGGCATTTAACTAATAGTTTTTGGTATAAACTGAAATTTATGAGCTCATTGCACTCAAAGTGTTGTCTTTGAATTCCAAACCCCTTTACAGGATTAAGCTAGGATGTTTGTGCTATATTACTCAAGTGATGCAAAAAAAAAATGTCCACGTTGCTACTCATAGCATCTGGAAGCTCTTTTTTTTATTATTATGAAGCACCTCCCCAAAAAATACCTGAAATCAAACTTCTGTCAGCTCAGCGTTTACGCATCAAACTGGAGGAAAATCTTTCCTCTTTTGTAGATATACAAATGTTCCCTGGAAATCACGAGTGAGTTTTGTGAAACTTACAAAAGTCTGGCTTCCAGGACCATGACGGAAGACAACTGAGATTAAGGAACAAGGCCAATTATTTCTGGTTTGTTGTGTTTTATTTTTTTAAATCCAGGACTAAACCCCATCTGGAAAAACTCTCATTGAAATAAAGAGACCAAGTGCTAATTTTAGTTCTTTATTCCACTTTTAACACCTTTGAATTTTATAGAGATGAAAAATTTGTGAACTCTTCCATCATATATACCTTGATAAAAATGTTTTTAGAACAGGTTACAAAATCATAAACCCGAACTTAATTGGAAACAAAAACCAATCAGAAAATGCTTGCCTTTTCAAAAAGCAAGTATTGAACTAGGAGGATGAAACACTGTAGTACAGAAACTTACTTTATGGAAGGGTTGTCTTGTACAGAAACCAACCCCAAACTCGTAATTATTACTGCTATAATTCTGATGACCAAATCTACAATAATACTTCAAGTTACTTGCATGCAGAGTGCGCTTGCCTCTGCCTACCTAAACTCTGGAGCATCACAACTGGGAGACAGTTCACTCTTCTTTTAAAATCCAGAAAATCCAGTTTCATATAGAAACAATTCTTGCTACATAAGTGCTACGAGAGATCACTTCGACCCCCCAGCTCCTCAGGACATGACTAACTATGCCTGTGTTACCTCTCACACCTTTATCTCATGTTCCTTAAAATATCCAGCAATAGATCATTGAAAAGCAGGAACTTGTGCTTCATCCTGACTCTCTGAGAACAGCCAGCAGAGCTGGAAGCACTGGTTGCCAAAGGGAAGCCCCACTCTCCTCTCACTGCAGTCTGGATCCTGAAGGTGGTGAAGCTGCAGAGACTTCCAGCCTGCACAAGGAAATCTGGGCTACAGCTGCTCTCGATGCCCTGCCTCTGTCAGAATGTCACACTTCATGTACAGAACACACGAACAAGATCACCGAGCGCTACATACCAAGGAAGTAAAACATCATTCCAGCAAACTCAAGTTCTCTCCTGAAGTTTTCTGCAGCTCTGATTCCTGCCATTACAGCTCTGTGCAAGTCACACTCTCCCCAGCTTACCCTCCCTGTGGAACCCGCAGCGTTCCTGGTCACACACAGAAATAGTGGGCACTGGCTCCTTTCCAAAAGCACAAAGTGTACGTCACCAGTCACCAGTACTTGGCATGACTCCAACACAATCTTCAAAATACAAATATTTAATAGAAAAATTTAATTTAATTTTACAAAATACAGATACAACACTACCCAATGTAGCAAAATAATGGAATTGAAAAATAATTTCAAAATATTTAAAGCATTAGGTTCTAAAATAAATAATGCTATCTAAAAGAAGTGTTCAGGTTTTGCAATTAGGAGGAGGCAGTTTCACTATTACTGATCTCTTTTTCAACTTCTTTACAAGTTCCATAATTTATGTAGAAAAATATACAAGAAAAGAATTTGGGATAAAGAATAGGTTGGGTATATAACATTTAACATAAATAAAAAGCCTAAAGCAAAACCAAAAAGAAAACCAATCATTTTATTTCTGTACATCAAGACTACAAATAGTATTTTAACACTTCATTTATTACCCAAATTAAGAAATTATACATTTTTATATGGTTACTAGTAAACATCTTAAAACCACTCAGTTTCCCCACATTTAAAAGGATATTGCTGGTTACTGCTTATTAAATAGGAAGTCCAGCAGAGTTTCCAGTAACAGCAAAATTTTTTTGCATAAGAGATGAATACAAATTTGATTGTAATTTTTGATGATTTAAAATATAAAAGTAAAGTTCAGAGGGATGGACTTACGAATCTTACAGTCTGAACTATAATTCCTTTTTTAAACTCACTGCAGTTTGCATACGAAACCCTACAATGTGCCTACTGCTGGAAGATCAGCTCCTTCCATATGAAAGCAATTTTTTCCCCAGATATCAAATTATATTAAGCAGCATATTCCCACTTACTTTTCTCAGCAGAAATACTGCAGGGGAATGGATATAAAAGCTGTTTAATCACACAAAAAAAATATTAGTGTCTACAGCACAGATATGGGATTTAAGATGGAAAGAAATTATAGGGAAAAGGAATGTGAACACAGCAGGCTTCAAATATAAAAGATAAAGCCTGATAACTTTGGTTCAAATAATTTTAATAATTGTTACATGTATATTTTTCCAAAGTGATGATTCTGTATGTACTGTGTATGCAATAGGAGACTGATTCATTTAAAACAAACCAACCAACCAACCAAAAACCTGTACGGGCACAAAACACAGGAACAGAACAGAGAAAATCTGGAAAGTCACATCCAGCCAGAACAGTGTCCAAGTGATAATGATGCAGCAAAGTTTGAACTTAAAATAATGCAAATCCTATTTCTTCAAGGTGTTTCAGAAAGCACAAATGGGATATTACACCCATTTTATCTCACTGCCTACCATCTTGAGAGAAGGTGGTATAAAACAAAATCATTTCTGCAACAACTATCATAGAACCATAGACTATGCCGAGTTGGAAGGGATCGATCAGGATCATCCAGTCCAACTCATGACCCAGCACAGGACACCCCAAGAGTCACAAGTGTCTGAGAGAATTGTCCAAACACCTGGAACTCTGGCAGACTTGGGGCTCTGACCACTTCCCTGGGGAGTCTGTTCCAGTGTCCAGCCACCCTCTGGCTGAAAAACCTTTTAGTGATATCCAACCTAACCCTTCCCCAACCCAGTTCCATGCTGTTTCCTCGGGTCCTGTCACTGGTCACCACAGAGAAGAGATCGGTACCTGTCCCTCTTCCCCTCATGAGGAAGTTGTAACTGCAGTGAGGTCTCTCCTCAGTCTCCTCCAGGATGAACAGACCAAGTGACCTCAGCCACTCCTCATACGGCTTCCCCTCAAGGCCCTTCACCATCCCCGTGGCCTCCTTTGGAGGCTCTCTAATGGCTTCATGTCTTTTTTATATTGTGGCACCCAAAACTGCCCCCAGGACTCAAAGTGAGGCTGCCCCAGTGCAGAGCAGAGCGGGACAATCCCCTCCCTTGCCCAGCTGGCAATGCTGGGTCTGATGCTCCCAGGACAGGGTTGGCCCTTCTGGCTGCCAGGGCACTGCTGACTCATGTTCAACTTGCCATCAACCCCCAGGTCCCTTTCCACAGCTGCTCTCCAGCCTTTCATTTCCCAGTCTGTAAACACAACCAGGGTTGCCCCATCCCAGGTGCAGAATCCGGCACTTGCCCTGGTTAAACTTCATATGGTTGGTGATTGCCCAGCTCTCTGTGATTTGTAAACAATTCTACAATGTAAGTTGTTAGGTTGTCAGTAATGAGCATTTTCATCCTCTCAGTTCTGGCGTATCTGCAAACATCTGCTTGCCTTCCATCTAAAAGATTAACTACAGGAAGTTAGCCCTGTCTCATCCCAATGCACCGCACAGTACACAACTTTATTGCCAGTTTGCAAAATTATTTATGTTTGAACAGCACAAAGCCAAAGCTTCATCTTTGGTTAATTTCACTGAGATGTCACTGTTCTTTAAATGTGCTCTTTCTTCACATAAACACAGAAATCAGCCACACTGCACACAGCATTCATTGTTTTGAGTCATAAAGCAGTGTCAACGCAATACTCAGTAATGAAAGCTAACTAAGAAATCGTGTTTAGAAATGAAACCTATTTGAGGGCATTTGATAAGACACAAGAGCTGCAGAAATGTAGACAGAATTCCCTTAAAACTGCTTGGGTATGGGTGCTGCTTATAGAGTAGGCACTGGTTCACTCCTCTGCAGATCATCCGAACAAGCATCAGCTCCACTCAGCTTAGTTCAAATCCAGCAGCACATTCAATGGCATAGAGGAGCTTGCTTCGCATCAGATTCTCGTCATAAAACTCAGGAAGCTTCAGCAAGTTCATGCAGGTACTGGCAGTAGGTAACCTGTCTAAATCAGATCCTCCATTGTGAATGCAAAATGCAGGGTATAACTCCTGGAAGATGCAACCAAAAAAGAAAAAAACATATCAAAAAAAGATATACAAGCCAAAACCTACCCTGTAGTAGCTGGCACACATTTCCATGAAGTAAATCACCAGATTGAAACCTGTCACAATGACACTCAAATGCCATTTTCTTTCATTCCTGGCAGCACCAAAACCACTCTTTAACTGGGTAGTGCCTCCCTCTACCTTCTCCCCACCAAGATCCATTAATTTGCAAAACACAAAGCAATTTATTTGATTCGAAGGAAAATATAATAATTTGTTATTGTTCAGACAGTCTATTGTACAAATTGACAATGCTACAAAAATGTAATATTGATGTGCATAGTGAGCCTGTAACGATATAAACTTGTCAAATGCTGATTATTCTTCTCATGGGATAACTACTGCTCTGAAAAACACACTTTAAAGACATTTTGTATGTAATATTTAATTGTTCTAATAATATCCCATTTATCTTCTTCTCAGAAATAGCATAGTGAAAAATGTATTTATTTGTTACCTCTAAAGCACTGCTTTTGCTGGCAAGACAGTATTCATTTTATCAAATACTTGCTTGAAGTAAAAAAGTTCTGATTTTAGAAACTGGAAAAAAATTTCAGCTCCAAAGGCAAAAGGTCAATGAGATTCTAGCTAAATTATTGTTCAAATGGAGGCCTTAAAAGTATTTCATGGCTAAAATGTTGCATTTTTAGTGTTCCTTTCAAAATGCTAATTGAATTCCCCTACTCTAGCTTTAAAAATGGAAAAATGGAGTTCTAAATTGAAATGTCATGCCAAGGGCACCATTTGTTGCATAATTAAATACTGTACAGCGGGAAACTGCAATAGTTTGGAAGGGAAAAGTATCATCAATTTATTATGTGACCTGATTGGAACTTAAAAATTTTCAACCACACTTTAATGATTTTTTTTTTGGTCTGTAACAATCACATTTATTAAACTTATTAAACTTTAATTGCTTTAGTAAATGTTATTCTGAACCTGACTCTGGCAGTAAACGTTTAAAATTTTTAAATGATGCAAAGTTAGACTATGCTATCTATAAGCTATGAATGTCAAGACATTTCCTCATCTTAAATCAACATGCACTAACTTGAAGAAAACGTGCTGATTCCACAATATAAAGCACACAGAAAATTTCAGAGTCAGAACCAGAAATTGTGTTTCTCTCAGAAAAATACAGCACACACTCAAGTACAAACAAATTTTGAAGATCATTTGTGTTAATGTCTACAATTCAATATAAATATGTTCAGACAGTTACTTGGCCAGTAATGCTCAGCACTCCTGTGGCTTCACACTCTTCATCACCTTCAAAGCTCTGAACACCACACTGTCATGGGCTACCAAGACATTTCTGCTGATGACAATTCCAGTCACGCACTGCTTTTTCCAGCAGACATTTCATGGCAAGCCCCTGTTTGGTGGTCAATCCCTGTTTCCCAGACTCTGCTGCAGCCACCCTGCGGTACTGCCCCAGCTCCCACTCAGAGCTGCCCAGCAGAGCGGCTGTAACGCCCTTCCACCTGCTTTTGTCTGCCAGCACTGCTGCATGTGGCAAGCCTGTTGTACAGCGAATCCATCTTTTAACTTACTGCTTTCATGCTGAAAATTTGATGACTAATTTGATTCTTATTCTTCCTAGCTAAGTATGTCAAAGTCAGTTTGTGGCCTACCTCCCAAGTGAACGCACAAACTTCAGCTTTCCACATTTAGCTTCTTTTGAATGTGTCACTTTCAGTCTTAATATTTTTAGACTTTTGATTTACTTCCTCCATCTCTTCAAATGTCACACTGGCTACCTCAGAGCTGGGTACCTACACCTGCATTTTCTCCTCTGCCCTTGTAATTAAAGAGGATGGCAAATGCAGACTTCTGTTTCTTGGTTTCCACAGTTGTTTCCCAATTCTCCCTTTCTCACATGACTGATGTGCACTGTTCTATCTTGGTCTCATCCCAGAGTTTTCCAGTTGTTCTTCCTGCTGTCCTGTAAAATCCTGCTTGTTGCTAGAGTACTGTACAGAGATATTTATATGGACTTGGGGAGTTTAGGAGAAATATTTGCAGGCTTTTAAATAATCACATAAATCAATCAACAAATACCCTAGACAGGAGCTTTGATTAAACAGCCATTTTCATTGTCTCCATATCCAAATCTATGGACACTCCTTGCTGTTAAAGGGGATCTACTTAGCATGTTTTGTGGAGTCTACGACGTGATTCATTTCATCCTGAAGTTGACACACGGAACAGTCAGACAAATTACCAACTGAAAGTGCCAGTTCCAATCCTAGGTGTCTATAAAAGGAGTAGCTGAGCTATAGATTACAGATATTGAAGATGGAGGCTATGTTACCTGTCCACGTGTTAACATCACCACACAGCACTGAATGTTCCCACATTCTAGGGGAAATGAAGTCCATGGTCAGTCCTTAGCCAAAATTTTGCAGTACAGTGAAACTCATGGGTAGAACATGCCCAGAATTTAGTTTCAAAATGCCTTCACCTTGCCTTGGCCTCTCTTTAGTTTTATCAGCAGGAGAGCAAATTTTTCTTCATACTTAAGCTTTCCTGTAAAAAGCAATCTGGAGATTGCAGCTAAATATTTTGCTGCTAAGGGTAATGAGCTGGAATCTACAAGCAGATAAATGGGAATTAGAAGAAAACACAATATATGTCCTGCTGCAAATGGTTAGTTTAAGAGGATCAAATTTAATAGCTGCTTTTATATCCTAAATTCTCTTCTGCCTGACTTAAAAGACACTATTGTTAACTCAACCTGTTCCTTGGAACTGGTAGCAATTCTGCTTCTGCACAGTAACATGAAATGGCAGTAAGGACCTTCCATGACACATAGCAAATGCTCTAACCAATGGGTTTGTAGGTTTATCAAATTTCATAGTTAAAATAGAAAGCAACAGAACGCTTCATGAAGTATTTTAGAATTAAACTTATTATACAAGCAAATGCAAACATTGAAGCTGTTTTTGTAGTCACAGAGGAATATTATTCTCAAATTGTAGATTCCTAGACAAGAAAAACTTGGATCAACATCTGCAGCATGTCCAAAAGCCTGTCAGGAAGTCAGAGGACAGATACCTTAAACCCCAGAAGAGGTGGTCGAGAGCAGCTCGTCACAAATTTGAGTAGTTTGCGTTTCTCTTCATCAGTGAAGCTTTCTACAACTCTCCAGAATATTTTAATTACAGGATGGTCTGCTGTGTAGCCACCTACAATGACATTTAAATGACTTATAGCTAGAATAGTTTTATGTAAGAAATAAATTCTTCAGAAAACCTAGCATTGATCTTGAAAAGTTCAGGGAAAATATAACCAGCAGGCTTATACTGCTAACTTCCAGTACCTACAGATCACTGCAATTTCAGTTTCATTGCTTACCTGTATCTACTATATCCTTCAGCTTCTTAACTGCAGTTTTCTTCACTGAATCCTATTTTAAATTAATTCTATATAGTTTAGCTTTTAGCCAGTAACTTCAGATTACCACCTTTTACTCCAAGAGTGTGCAAAATCTGCAAGACCCAGGATGGTACTGAATGAATCCACTTACCCTGAGGTAAGCCCAGATGTGAACTGATGATTTAGTAGCTACTTTTTGATTACATTCATGATAAATGCAGGGGGAAAATGAAGTAAGAGATCTTGCATTTCTCATAAGGAAAGATACAATCTCTCTCTTCAGACTGTCTGATAAATGGTAAGTATCTGAATGTAGTGATAGAAACAACTATCCCAAAGTCATTTGCAGATTTACTTTCAGGTCAACCAGACACAATCATTGACTGCCTTTAATTTAGAAAAGAAACACCCTCTAATTATCTGGCTATAAACTTTCAAGTGTGTCACACATGTAAGTGTGTGAGTAAAATAAACTGTGTATCTCTATTTCCCAGCATTTATAAAACTGGGTTGTAATTTTAGCCAATCTTCTGAAATTTAGGCCCATCTACCAAACTTGGGCAAAGGTAACAAGAATGACCCTGCAACTTTTCCTTAAAAGCCAGGATAAAAAGCAAGTTTATTTATTTCCGAGTCAGTCATAATACATTTTTTTATTTAAGCAAAATATACTTACCTGAATAGTTTGTGAAAGATTTAAGGTCATCCAAACTAATTGGAACTTGGGCACCAGAAGTCAGAACCTAATGGCGAAGGGAATCAGATCGTTACATTCCAGGCAAAAATTAGCATTTATTTCTGTTCAGAGCAACTATTTTGTGCAGCTTGAAGCAGAAGTACCTGTATTTCCTGCTGGTCAAACATTCGGAGCCACTCGAGGTTCACCACGTTGGCCAGCCCCTGCCGGAACGCCAGGCAGTGCTGCCGGATCTGCTTGTTCAGCCGGTAGTCTGCCACCAGGTGGATGTAGGCGATCCGGTTGGCGCTGGTAACGGGGATGTCTTTGCCACCCGGCTTCAGCTCAACCACCTGTGAACACAGCAATTCTCATCACCCTGGTAAACTTTACTGCTGTGCTGTGACCGTGACACTGAGCTGCAAAACATTCTAGTAAGTGATAGATGTATTTGAAGTTGACTAGAATGCACTCAGGAATATTCACCTCAAAATAAGATAAAAGATTACGAGTTACAAAGGTAGGGGTTTTTTCCGGTTACGTGTAAGAGCACGTTCTATGGCATCCAGGTTTTAGATCCAGACCTCCAGCTGCCAATGCAGCTCACCACACAGCCCCGTGGTTTATCACCAGAAAGCAGACTCAGCACAGTCATGATGCCTTAAGGATTAGCTTTTAGATTTTTCTAATCCTGCACTGTAGTAAGGTGTAATTCTGAACTCCATATTAGGTGCTTCACATTCTTGTTAGACAAAACATTCCTCTTAGGCCTGGAAAACAAGGTCACTNCGCTAACTTTGTTCAGTCTCTGTTTCAGGTACTCCCTATTTTAGGCATCAGTCAGAGCTCTTTTATAGGCACTGTTTGTAACACTATATTCACCAGTGCCAGTGAGACACAAACTGAGGTGAAAATACCCACCTTGGCAAGCTCGCCCCAGCTTCACTGCTAAGCGCCCTGTAAGAGAGAGCAGCCTGTACAAGCACAGAGCTCACACGGAACACTCTCCTTGGATTAGGGAAGCTGTGCTTGACTGGCCAGGCTCTTCCCTGTTTGGTGCTGGCGAATTCTGCAGGGTCACTTTATGATAAAAGCAATGTCCACTGAGTCAAAACTCAGAGTCTGACACAAGCCCGATCTGCAGAATGCTGAGCATTCACAGTTCATACTGCTGAAAATCCAAACTACACATGCTCAGTACATTCGACAAAAGTAAAAAACCAAACAAATCAAGCCTAAGCGTTGTTTTCCTATCGGGAAGCTTAACTTTTGTCCTTCAAGTACAGCAAGGTACCCCAGTATGGAAGAACTTTATCACTAAAACCCCAAACCTAAAGATACTGTAACTGTTTTAAGATATAAACCAGGATCAAAGATAGTTGTTATTAAAACACTACAGGCCTTCACATATTCTACTCTTTACTACACGAGGTTAATTTGATTAAGCAGCAGCCCAACTGGAAGGTATTATTAGAGTACTAGAGAGAAGAATTAAAAAAACCTGAAAAGCTGAGATACTGTCACCTTCTGAACTCTTCCAAAAATGGTTTCTTTTTTTTTTCTACACTCTGAAGTCAGCAATTTTTCATTTTTTTAAAAGTGTGCACTTCAGTATGTGGTAATGATGACATCTTTAGAGCACACAGAATTATACACATGAACAGCTTCTTTTCCAACATGCTACCAAATAATGTGAGCTGTTCTTGTACTAAGCAAAATGGTATGATTAAAAATTCACAGTGCTTTTGAACATTAAGTTTTTTTCTTGATTCATAGCTCCTTAAGGTGAAAGAGACCATTAAGATCTGCGAATTCTGACCTCCCAGATAACACAGGCCAGAGGATTCCGTCTGGAGATTCCTGTATTTAACTCAATAAATCCATAGATGAGTTAGAACACATCTTTTAGAGTCATGCAATCCTGTGATGGAGTATCCACCGCTTTCTTCGATAAGCTACCACAACCTGAATTACAATAGGTGTTAAAAATATGTCTTACTTCCCACTTCAATCCTTCAGCAGCAAGCTTCTTGCTTTTGTTAACACCTACAGTAAAAAACCTCATCAATACTCCACCATGTCTGTGTGCAGGTACTGACTATGCTTAAACCCTACTCTGGAAGAATTAAGTAAAAGGAAGGTGTCAGTGTAGGTGACACCATTTCACACCCTGTACACATCATCTTGCTCCCTTCTGAGCGAGGCCCCTTCAACCAGAACCAGGGACACAAGACCCAGGAGGGCTCTCTCTGGGACCCACCCATTGCAGAGCCTAGCATGGGACACAGCCAGGGACCATTTCCAGGGGGTACAGGTCTGTGCCTGGGGCCACTGACTGGCCTGAAGGTGAGAATATTTTACTGGTAAAGTCCACAAGGAGTAGCAATAGAAGTACGGGACATGTTCCACGCCACAGTGGAAACAGCTGATGAGATGGGACCCTGTGCTGCCAAGCTTTCTCTTCTGTGTTTCATCCCACTGCAGTTATTTTACTACTGTCACTGGTAAGTTAATCATCAGATGAATCCAATTATTGACTAGAAACATTCTAATTGTCACTTCCAATCCAACGGGTAAAGTTTGTTCATACCCATTGTACTTATTTCAACAATGAAGAGCTTAATCAGCTCTTTCCTTCCTCCTCAATTATATCCATGATGTATTACTTAGGGGCAGCAACTTCATTAATCTGCCCAGAGACTTTTTCACAGAACTACAGTCAGGTTTCCTTAATTTCCTCCTATAAAATACCCTTTTGCAAAGCCTAACAAGATCAGAAAACTTTCTCTTACTTATTAAATCCTTGTCCTCTTTAGCTTTACAGGATCAGAGCTACCAACGATATTCCACGTGAACAGATCAGGGTTGAGACCTCAATGCTACTAATACTTTACTATCTGCCCACTTAGAAACTTTCTCTACTTGTTTTGCAGAACTGCAGAACTCCTTGTTCTTTTGATTTCACTCAATACAATCCCTCTCTCTGAGGTATGGACACATTGAATTGGGCCATGTTAAAGTGTATTTGTATCACCTAACTCATCAAGCATCTCTTAAGAATATGGATATCAACAATACACTAACTAATAAGACATTACTCCATCTGCATAGAATAATTTCTGTGAGCTCAATATTTACAGAAAAAGATGCTTGAACTGACCTCCTTCCTAAAATAGCAAAAGGGAACTACTGGCAGGGTGTTCTAGAAAATCGCTGTATTTTAAGATTCATCCCAGCACTGGGTGAAGTAACATGTCTGACCTTCCCTGCAGCCCAGCAAACAGAAATCAGGACACAGATTAATTTACATTTGCATTGTAATAGCACTGGCTCCACAGTGCTCTAAGGATGTCAGGAAAGCTGCATTCATTTTATAATAAAAAGCTATTTTCTCCCTATGATGTTCTACCTGAACAACAGAGAAAAAAAACTGTTGTACTGTTTCTGATCATTATTTTTAGAAAACAGGACAAAGAATTTTTTTAAAAAATGCTATTATTCCTTTTATTTTAATATTTTCAAGTAGCAAACCTTGATTTCTGACCCAGCAACACTTCTGTAGCTCCCCTTCCCGCCTAGAGCCCTGCACTGCCACAAGTGAGGGCACAGCACTTAGTTAAATGCATTTCCTAGGGTTTTCCAGAGATCTAACTATCCATTTTCAGAGTTTGTCAATGTGAGGTTAATTTTATCACTGTTTTGTCAAAGTATCATCCAAGACTGAAACAAAAGGGATAATGTAGCATGAATAATAAATATATTATGCCAAAAAGGATAAGAAGTATGTAAAACAGAAACCAGAAAACAGTAATACTTGATAGGTGTATAACTATAGTAAAAGTCGATGGAGTTTACTCTTCAGTCATTGAATGTTTTCCTTATGTTTTAAAGGAACTACTGTAGAATTCCCACATAATTCTAAAAGTCAGGAATGATTACTGAAGAGTTCCTTTTCAAAAAGGCCACAGCACAAGTTAATACATCTTAAAGCTTTCTCAGGTTGCATTTTTACTTTTATCCATCCACTTTTCGCCACTAGATGGGGCAAGACAATAACACAGGTTAGCCAGGACGGGCCACACTAGAAAACTACCGACTTGTGTCATCACCTTGGTTTCTATTTTGTAGATCTAATTTTAAACAAAGAAACAAAAAGCATTTTAACTTGCTTCATAATCAAAATCGCATGTACTAAAGGCAATCAAACCATATATATCATTCAGATAAGTATTCAGATCATTCAGACAAATTTGATTCCCTACTCATGAAGTATGTCTTCAAAACAAAGGGGAAATACCAAAATGGGACAGAAAAGTCCCGTATGAAGACAAGACTTGTAGCTCTTCACAGAATCATAGAACGTCCAGTGGAATTTCACAAACTCTTGTAGATAGTCAAGAACTTCTACAAACTTGGTTTTAGGACAGATGAAAATATTTTATCTTTTCTCTCGGACTCTGATCACTTTTGCTCACATCACCCCTACAGTTTTTCCCCATTTTGAAAACAAGTCGATAAAGTTTTTTTTTTTCTTTCTTTCCTTGTCATCTGCCTTCCAGATGTTCAGGCAGGAGTTCCAGGTAGGAGATTGTAGATGAATGCCTAAGAATGCATTTTCTGTAAGTGTTATGAGTCTGCCTGGGAAGAATCATCCTCAGCTTAATTCCTTTACTGCTGAAAAACCTCTAAAATCGTTCATCTAAGTCACTATATCCTAATAAAGAGGTTGCCAAGACCGAAATTTTCAAAACTATTTTTAAGGTTTCAAAATTTTCCTTCAAAGAAATTTAAAGGCAAAGAACTCCCCTTTAGTGAGTCAGCATGTTTTCAGTGACAGCAATGGCATTCATACCTTTTTAAAGAGCCCAAGGTGTCCCAGCACCAACTTCTACACTATATAGATTTCATAGAAACTGCTGCCATATATATTACAGTGCTTCTCTGTGGATTTGTGCTTTCACACTTTATTTATGGAATCTTCTGATCACACTCAACTTCCCATTCACGTAATCTCAAGAATCAGTGTTTGAGAAGCCTCACTGGAGTACGGTATCTAACAATTCTGAAGGAAGAAAATGTGTATTTGCATTTCCTCCTTTTCCCCTGGACAGCTACAAAACTCAACCTCCTCACTGAGAGAAGGGGAGGGAGAGAGGTCTGAAAAGACAAGGTATTCTCTTGAATTTGTTAACCTTATTATAGGCCTTTCATAACCATTTCATCTACAAGATAAAAGAAAAAATTACATCAATATACACAGCTACTTGAAGGCACCTGTAACTAAAGGCTGACCTCCTTTTGAGACTGTTACTGGCCACCATTTTCCTCAGGAGATCCAGCAGTTGAAATGTAGGCTATCACTGCATTAGATGGATCTTTATCAAAAGCTATTTGGGGCTGGAAGATAAGGTTGATGGCATAGCTCCCCTAATTAGCAGGTCTAATGTGCAAATTATTAAGTACCTTTTTCAGCTTCTGGTGAATGCACTTTGACAATAGTTTAATGGGGTCTAAAAGCACATTACAGGATTGGAATCAATACACTGATAATAGAATTTCTACCTTCTACTACTGACAGAGGCAATGGAGGCCCTTTTGAATGTGTCTTTCATTGCAGATAATGCTTTTGTGCCACAATTGGTGGATGGACACTGCCATAAGGACAGCTATTTACAATGATAGATTTATGATGCATTTATTGGGCACTAATTTATTAAACACTAAAGTGGTTGTTTAGCTGAAAACTAGAGATAATGTACATTCAACATAAGGAGTGCACATTGAGCTCTTTTCCCAAAGTGAATTAGCCTTACCTTGGCACAATCAATTAATATGCAATGGTTACAAGTCAAATAGCAGAGAAAATGTATTTATCCATGTGAGGTTTATTAAGGTAATGAAATGAAGTATAAAAAGAGACTTGTTGCACTGAAAGGCAGAAGACAGTGACAAGAACCAGCAGGTTCTGTTGAACTATACTAACATGCAGTCAGCCTCATAAAAAGATGGCTGATACTTCATAGGTAACATCTCCAAGTATAAAAACAGCAAACCAGCATCAGAATATTTAATTTACATTTCATTTAGGTACTCAGTAACTCACTCATATATTTAATGTTCCTTTTAAAGTTATGCCAAACAATTACAAATCAGAAATCTTGGTAACAGCAGCTATAGCCCTCAGAGACATGGCAAGAATGCACTTTTTACAACTATTTGTTGCAGTAGGTAAATCTGGCAACATCTTTTAACTTGGATCTCCTTTTACATTATTTCTGAGCTATTTCCCTTTTCTGTGTCCTTTTGTTGAGGTAGGTTCTAACTTGTGTGGCTGATTTTTAAGGACATATCAAGTAGACGTAAAACATATGGAACCCAAAACCTCTCCAGAAAGTATTTGAAACTTTTCATTTTTAGTTAGATACTAAACTGGATTTGTATTAGCTGTGACCAACAAAGCTATTACTCTAAGTGCAGTTAAATGAAAGGTTTTAGAATTTACTTCCCCCCCTTATTGAAAACCCCAAGTTATACTGGAAACTCCCATTTTGTGTGTTTTGCACCCTAGAACCCAACATCTGGGTGCTACAGACCTCAGGTCAGTACCAGTCACTTAGAGCACACAGTACAGCAGAGCAGGCACTCTAAGAATGTGCTTTTTGGTACATCTGTATCACTTATTTTTATCTCAAGTTCTTGACTGTTGCTCTAAAGACAGTGCAGGTCAGACGTTTTCATATAGGGAGTGTAATCCAGGGGGTAAAATGACATATGGTATATGTTTAATATTAA
Organism: Ptilonorhynchus violaceus; assembly: GCA_013397565.1. Taxonomy (NCBI): domain Eukaryota; kingdom Metazoa; phylum Chordata; class Aves; order Passeriformes; family Ptilonorhynchidae; genus Ptilonorhynchus; species Ptilonorhynchus violaceus. The sequence goes on from VZRJ01006417.1 coordinate 23,755, forward strand.
ACATTACTTTTATCAGGCCACTGTTGACTCTCCTCTTTAGTGTATGCTTTAGGAACTCCAAATCTGAAGGTACTATTTTAAAACTTAATGCAATCTAGGTTTTAGGATCTTCCAAAATGACAGGATGACAGAAGAGTAAGATAAAATCCAAGCCTGATGCTGTTCAAGCAGAAGTCTTGGCCATCAAACTTGCTATGACTTCAGCAGCAGTAGAGAATTCAGGCTAACAATTTCCAGGGCAGGTTGCTGCTGCATTGAAGATGTGCACAGTCCCCAGCTTCCCTGACCAGCAAAGTGCAGAGAACTGCTCACTCCCTTCTAGAGTCTCTGATTCTTCCTCAGGAGAGGAGGCTGAATTCAAATGCTGCTGCACGTTACAGTGTGGTGAGGTCTATTTTTTTCATCCAATTATATGCCATAATCAAGTATAAGTTTTAAATCCTCAAAAATGAAAGAGGAAGCATGACAAAAGACTTTAACTAGGAGGTTACCTGCATTAGCACACAAAGACAGGCTACTAAAGCTCTAGTGACATTTATTTTCTACTGTGAGTGATCTTTAGTACACACAACAGAGCAAATAAAAGCCATAATCAAATTATATGGTGCAACTGTGTTAAAAACTCAGACTTAAGGACCTAAGTAACTGCTTTTTAGAAGCACAGAACACCATTTATCCCCTCTGACTAATCTGGTGTCTCAACCCTTAAAAAAAAAATTCAGGTCAGTCAAACTTCAAGCTCTCTACTCTGAAAATTACAGATAAAGGAGACAATGCTTATCTCACAATAAAGAGTCCTTACTATCACTATTATTTAAAACCACTCTGACTGCTAACTGCAATTCCAAAACCAAGCAGAGTTTCTATAGTTTACACATCATCTAAATTTTGCAATCATCACAAGTGCAATTGAAGAAACAACATATTTTTGTTCAAGAAATCTTATCAGGCAATAGAACTTTATATGTATGACTGTTACAAAATAATCATTGTAGTTTACTACTTAAAAGACCAGACCTTTAAGTCATCATCAAAAGTTACTTTTTTAAGTGCACGTTTAGTTACTGTCTACTCCAAATACTGAATCAGAATCCCTACTGTTGCCTCACAGCACCTCTAACAGTTGTTTCCTATCACATTTAAATTAAAAAATAAATTAGCAGGGGTAGTAATCATTCATCAGTCATACATAAAAGAATTGAAAGCAATTCTTACCTGCGCTTCCCCAAGGTCGTTATTTACCACGGTGAAGTTCAGTCCAAGTTCTTCCACATCCCCTTCATAGCTCTTGAGAAAAAGCAAATTTTTGTACATTTCTGGATCTAGTGAAGCTAAATGATGAATGTCAACATCAGCACTTGTCCCTAATAATTTTGAGAGGAAAAAACTAGCAAATGGCAGCTCCACCAGCATATTTTCATAAAGAGCCTGAAAAATAAAGCAATTAAAAGCACATTAGGATTTATTGTTGTACATGCAGGAATTCTGAAGGTTATTGTCTATTGCTTAACTTTTCAGTAATTCCTTCTTAATTTTGTACCTGAATAGGTCCTTCTGGTATGGAAATAGCTCAGATATTGCATAAATTAAGGAATATTCATCCGAAGTTTGAAATGTGAATATTCTTGTGAAATACCAAGGTCCCAAACCTCACAAATTAATTACGTTGTGATTGAAACTGTAAGCTCATTATCTGTCATTAATCTTCATGTTCCAATTGCACAGATTTTCATGAAAAGCAAGGTTTGCTAAAGGACAGTGCAACTGCATCAAGAATATCTTACAAAAAAAGCTAACATCTTCCATCAGCATCATCACAAGCAATATTTTTCTATTCATATCAATCACTACATGTAGAACTGTCACCCCCTAATCCCCTTAAAAATAACTCTGTAAACCCAGTACATTTTAAACTAGCAAAAACTATGTCTCTTGCATGTTATACAGATTCATTGCTGCATATTTTTGGTGAATTCTACTGCTTTAATGCTGCACTCAAACCATCCTCACTTCCAAGCCAAGAGTTTACCAGTTCTGACTGTATCCTACATCCAACTCTTTCTATGCCTGACACTGCTACAGATGTCAAAAAACTACTGAACCAAAAATGCACCTGACCCGAACTTGCAGCACTCATCAAAGATTTATTTTTACTGTAAACCCAAAGTACCCTCAAGCATTTTCAAAAATGCACAAAACCCCAGCAATACCACTCTCGGTTGATCTACTTTATGAATACACTTCCATGTAATGTAAAGTATCTTTGCATTAGTCTTTATAAAGTCTAGAGTAACAACTTCTTGATTGGAAGAAAAAAGTACTTAGAATGAGAAGGAGAGATGTAAACTTCAGAGCTATTCTGCATAAAGGACCATTGCTTAAAAAAAACCCATTCCTGGCACATGCTATCTGTCCATTGTCCAGTCTGTTTGCCACATCAGCATCTCTACCTATGACAACCAAATCTTGACAAATCATTAATGTCACTGCCAGGCTGATCAGAAAAGGGATCACCAACACATTGTAACATCATTGTTGGTTCCTTTTTACTCTCCAAGAGCAGTGTTTTGACGTTACTTAATTCCTCCATAATCTGCTGCAAACTTAAAAAAGCAATCCCACTGAGGGGGAAAAAAAAAAGGGAAAAAACAAGAATAAATGTAGCTCTAATCACTCAATGATATTCCAACAAAGACGTTAAGAAAAATATATACAATTCCTTAAACTTTTGAAAGAACATTTTTTCTATGAGGTGAGTTAGACCTTGCAAAAAAACCTGAGAATAACGAGTTCAAAGCCAAAGGGTGCATTATATTTAGAGCCATATGATTTATTCAAGGTGTAGAAGTCAAAATCCTCATTTGTATAGTTGACTTTAAAAGCAAACTAGAGGGATAAATCATTAATTTGCAATGTATAAGGTCAGTGTTTGCTGTTCCTGCATTAGTAACAATAAAGCTATTGTAATTCCTTAAATATATCAAAGCTACCCGAATTTAAAATGGAATTCCATCTATGACTCATAAAATGTAAATGCAGAGGTGTAATTTTTTACACAAGGCAGGTTTAAGCCTTTAGAGCATTTAATATACAAGGACTAATAAATGATAGCACTAAAAACTATGATCACATCAGCTAAATGGATTATAAATTAAATTTCCATAATGTATGCAACTGAAATACAAATGTAGACATAAATCAAGGTATTTTCTAAACACAGGTTAATTACACAAATTCAAAACCTGTCTATTTTTTATGCAAAATAATCCACTTAGCATTTTTCAAACTGGTCTTAAGTCTTCGCCACTTGCAACACTTGATCCTAGAAGCCTATCAATAATTCCTTGTCAGGAAAAAACAGCAATAGGTATATTGAAGAAACTTGTATGTTATTTTTCAAGTGTCTGTCTTTTATGAGTGTTTATTGCTAGAAATTGTGCCAAAATGATTTGAAATAAAAAGGATTAATTATGGTAGAAGCTTTTTAATATAAGTGAGTGCAGCTGCAATGCAATTAATGCAAATTGTGATGCTATCAGGAAAATAAATGTGAACAACATCACTGGCTATTTCTGTTTGCTGCCAAATAACTTCAGTAATTTACTACATTAAGAATCAATAAAAAAATAATGCATTTCAAATGCATCACTATTAATCTTCAGGTAGTTCCAAAGTGAACATTTATAACTTCATCTAAAAACTATATAAAGCATTTTTAAATAAACTAAATTATGCAACTTGAGAATAACTTTAATTACTTCTTCTCTTAGCTAAGTGATTGCAATATTCAAAACAAAGTATTTTTGGAAAGAAGACAAACAGTAGTGCTTTAATTAGTTTGAAAGCTATCCTAATAAAGTTTAATAAAAAATGCACTAAAACTCTGGTGAATAAAGTCATGATAAACTTTGGTTTTGTTTCAAAGAGGTAAATTCCACCATTACAGCTCCAGCACTGTGCAGAGATGCTGAGAAATGCTGTGTACAGTACGAGTAAATAAACTAAAACTTTATTTTCTGGATTCCACGTAACTTTTCTGTCTCTCAGTCAGCATAAACTCATCAAACTACCTATTGTTGAAAGATGTGATTCCACACAGTCCTGCCAGAGCCAGGAAACCAATCAGCTGCTGATTCACCTGGGTTTGTTTGCAAGTAGAGCAATTGTACAGTAGAGGCTACAGAATCATTACAACCTGAATAAGGTTCAAAATTTGCAGATTATTTGTGTTGTGCTTTGGGCTGTTGGATTTCGGGTTTGCATGGTGGGTGGTGTTGGTGGACACAGCACGGACACTGAAATTGAGCTTTCTTTCAAGTCAGAGTCAGATCCAGCTCAGCCATGGCTGAAACTGGGTGGGAATAGCAGGGCCATTTATTTCACCAGAAGCACAACCTTCCATCTGCCAGTTGCCCATGAAAGTCCACCCTGATGGGTATTTTTCTCACTGAAACTAATCTAATGGCCAAGCAGGAGACTTCACTCCTCCTTTTTCCATAGTGAACTACCCTGGGGAGCTCTAAGTTACCCTATTTTAAGCTTAGGTTTTGAACTCTCTGAACTGGCTTTCCGCAACATCAACATAAAGGAGGCAGGAGCCCAGCATCAGTGGCAGGCAAGGGAACAGTGACCACCTCTTATGGAGGTAACCAGCTATCAGATTAATCAGCTGCAATATGAAGCTGCATCATTAGAATATACTTATAGATGTACTTTAATACAATATAAGGTCACCCTCTCCACAGAACTTATCCTCTTTTTTCCTCCCACAGCCAGTGAGCAACAACACTGATGGAAGAAACTGGCTTGCTCTTGGACAGAGATGTCTCCTTCTCCTTGGCTAAATCAGAACTTCCTGTTCATACACTGCTTCAAGAGATCAAACCCAGCAAGCTTAATCAATACCTATTTTAAAACTAATCTCTTCACAAACTTCAAGTACTCTCACCCTTTGGCAAGTTTCCTTTAACTCTTAGGGTAATCACCGATCAGACCAATGCCTTTTTAAGATGAATTCTGACAGTTCCCATTCCCATCTTTCCTATCTGAGCACCTGACTTGACTTCATTGTCTCTACACTGCAGCCCATAAACTGCAGTAGACCTACATAAAGCAAAAAATCCAGATAGGAAGACATGAAAAGAGCAGTTGGTGGTCACAAATGGCATTAGACCTGTAGTTTCTAATGTTCAGATGTGGGGAACAACACTAATACCTCAACAGAGCCTATATAGCTTTGAAAGGCTGGGATATCAGCATTCCAGTCGGACAGAAGTGCAATTTGCAGATACAAGCTTGGAGCAAGAAGCTGGTCTGAAGCAGACAGGGATGTTCATATCAAGGGCAATCACACAAGCACTGTAATGCTCATAGGGTGACACATTCCCAGGAGCTAAAAGCTTTTATCTGCTGAAAAGGCCAGCCTGGATTTCCCAGCACTATTTCAAATTCATGTAGGTTAGGAATGCCCTTGAGGTAAAGTTATGACATCTCTAGATGACCAATAAAAAAACTTAAAAGCTTCTGAAATTATTAAACAAAAAAAATCTGCATTTCAGTAACAAATTATTTTTAATACTCCCCACCCCTGTGTTCTCCCTATTATGTCAATCCTTTTCTATTTTCTTAAGAGATGGTCAAAATAAGGAACTTCACACACCTCTCTCTCTCTTTGTGTGTGAATGCCTGCAGAACACACCAGAATACTAAAAACAAGCAAAGTAACAGAAAGCCTACTGTGGTTAATGGGTTTTCACATCCAGTCTGAAGTCTACTGTTTCTCTTTTAAATAATCTTGGCTACCTGTGATTACAGTTCCACTGTAATTCATTGTAAAAGGGACTGGCTACAAAAGCCTTTACTCAGTTCAGTGACAGAGATCACAATGTGGGCATCTGAAGAGATGAGAAATAGGATGTTCAGATACTTATGAATACACTGAATGCATTCACTATACATCTGTGATGTGAGGAACAGGAAACAGTTCTTTAAGGCAAGCACCTCTCAGAATACAGGCATGCAATGAGTAGCTATAATATATTATGGATGAAGGATCTGGACTGGAAGGACAGCTGTACCCAGTATGGAGTGACAAAGCGAGAAGGATAAGAGTTCTCTGGACAAGGAGGAATTCCCTTTTTTCAACAAAATAAAAATAATGCCTGACTGGTACTGTACATGGCAACTATCATGATACCATTTAAGCACTACATAGTCACACACGGTATTTTCAGGTATGACCCCAAGATTTAGGAAATTGCTCTTCACAAAGAAAAGATTTCACGCCATGTTTTAAATTTGGACAAAATGTAAACAATTATAGTCATTTCAGCCAAATTAGCTATACACAGTAGAGGCTACACAAGCGCTACACAAGCGCTACAATGTGCTGAATAAGGTTCAGATTGTGTAAACAAATTCACAGATGAACTAACTAAACCTCCCTCCCTGTGAGGCAGCTTTAATGCCTTTACTTACACTTTCAGGTCTACACTTAATTGTCTCATTTATTATTTCAACTAAAATCTCTCTTAAGAAAAATAATCAGTCATTGCTTCTACTTTCCATTAAGCCCTTACAACCCAGAAATGTATTTTAAAGCATAAACAATGCTAAAGTCATGTCCCTAGAAAGGCACATGGCTTTTGGGATGAGACAGTAAATGACTAGGCTTAAATTCAGTTATTTCCATAATCAGCCCCTAAGACCATAACCCTTTCTATTTCAGTAATTTTAAACAGTTACTATTAAATAATACTTAGCACTTACAGAGTGCAATAGATCTTCAAAGCTGTACAGAACCATTAATAAAAATGACTGAAAAATAGCAAAACCATTAGAACTTCCTTCTACCTTATTATTTATATCCTAGAAATACCTCACCACACTCACAAAGCCTTTGGGGACAGCAAAGCCTTTTCAACCCTAATGAAAAAGATAAAACTAAAAATTTAAGTTAATTTTAACATGTACTCGTATTTTTGAAACATTTTTAGAGCTAGTATTTTTTATCTCTAGATAAAATAATTTCTTACAGATAATGTGGTTTCAAGTGAGCAAAACCCAAATGATATTGTTTCTAATGCCAATATGGGAAAATAAAATTAATTCTCTCAGGTGTGTGTCACAATGCAATATGTTCCATTATGTGGGAGCTCTAAGTCACTGCTTCCAGCCTCTGAGCTCTACGGTAGCAGACATCTTGACGCATTGGTATCACCATAGTAATGGAAAATCTGGTACATTAGCTTTCCTGCATTAGTGTGAAAATTCAGAGTTTGCCTTTTGTTCAAATCATGGATGTCTGTTCTGTCTCCTGGACACAGGAGTCCAAAATTCCACAGCTAGATGCCTGTAATTAGGCTTCTGAGAGCTTTATTAATAGCCCCTATAGCAGTGCTAATATAATTTGATTTTAAAATTATTTTTTCAGAAAAAAAGCCTTTTGTAAATTGGTTTTACTTCAGATTTGCCACCCACTGGGAATTTGAAGGTCAAGTTCATAGAAGTTTCAGAGATTTGGGGTAGCAAGACTCAGGCATGAAGGACCTGCCTGTCATTTGTGCTGCAGTCAGTGTAAACCCCTGAAATGGATGGCGGGCATGTGACAGCACTGACCAAACTCCTCCCTGACTCACGAACACATCACGAGAAAAATATAAGGATCCATCTCCAAAGACTCCACTGGATCATACCAAGTCTAATGACCTTGAATTTATTTTTAATTTAAAAATGGAAAGTCATGCTAGTATTTTTATTCTAAGAATTTAGGACGTATTTAATTACAATAATGTTTATTACCAAATAGAGTGCTTCAGAAATGCCAGCACTTGCAGAAAGCTACCATTTCATCAGCTTGATACTTTCTTTCTCATTTAATAGGAACAGTTATCTCTATAACTTATGCCATAAATATGATATAAATTGCTATCAATGTCATTTGGGGGGTTTCGAGGGACGAGAGAGGAAAGCACTACAGATACCTGTGGATACACTGGATAACTGATAGTTATCGTTCATTACTGAAGTTCCAGTAAAGGCTTAACAGATTTTTCTTGTCTCAAATTTAAACATAATTCAGGAAGAACTGAAGATAAAAGGAAGATTTCTCCTTATTTAAGTTTAATCCTCTGAAATACTGAAACTCTTACTACTATGTAACTAACTTCTGGATATGCTTCTAAAATAAATCGGTATTTTAATAGCAGTGAAAAAAGTCATTTTTAAAGCTCAAACAGAATTAAGAATTTCAGTAAATATTCCAAACCTAATTGATTGAAATGGATGTAGGTGTTCCCAACTGTGAAAAAAGATCAGGATACCATTACCACACACTCTGTTTATTTATTCCCTGTCTAGGAACCTGATTTAGAGGCAATAAAATGCAATCAGTACACAAACCAGAAGCAGGAATCATCTGCTAATGGAACTTTTAATTGAGGAGTGACCACTGACATGAGGTAATTCTTTCCATGCAGAACTCCTTGCAGAGACCTCTATGCACTTTATCACGGTAAACAATCACTAACATATGCATTAAAGAAAATTTAAATACATTATGACCCAATAAATACCACAATCCATCAATAAACACTTTTCCTTCCTAAAGATTTAAAGTTAAAATACCACATTTCAGTAGTCTTTTAGCACTAGACATATATTTACAAGGTTAGTACTAACACAGCTATTTGTAATCAAAAGATAATTGGTTATGTTAAATGCACCAGTACACAAAGGAATTGTCAAGCTGAATAACTGTGTCAGAAAATAGATTCAGATGTTTACATCTGCATTCATAAATCATGAAATAACTTCCATAAGGTATCAATTTTCCTCACTTAGGATTGTGTTTCCACACTGTAAGTGTATAATTAAAGGACCATGCCACTTTACATGGTAAATTCCTGTTCTGATTCCACATCAGATGATTCAGGATTTTCTGAGACAAATGATCATCAGCTAACTTGCTTTTAAGCAAAATGCTGAATCTACGAAATCATGTGCAAGGTAATGAAATTAATAAAACAAAGACTTTATACCAATTACCTCCTCTTTGCACCAGTATCACTAATCCCATACCTACTTTTCCAGGTACTAGTAGGATAACTTGCGGCTGCAGCACAAATCAATTAAGGGTGTACTGACTTAAGCCAAGCCAAAGTGGATCTAAGTGGACAGTAAGAAAAGGGAAAGGACAGCCAAAAAATTAGAAGGAAGAAACCTCACCCTTCAAGAGTCAGAGAAAGAGTAGCAGTGCAATGCTCAACACACCACCCTACCAAATATTCAAGTACATGAAACTCAGTTCTTTTCCTTGTACAGTTTTCTTGCTTTGTTTTCTCCCTACAAGCTTTTGGTGCAGGAAGGGCACTCAAATACGTTATTAGAAGTATTTCCTTGAAGGTTTTAACTCCATATTATTTATAATTTATAATGCAGCTTATTTATAATTTAGGAGTTTAGAATCTGGTGCAGATCTCAGTGTGAAAAAACTCCCACTGATTCAATACTTCTTCCATAAGGCCCAAGGATGATTAAGAACTACTTCAGTTTTTCTGCACAACGGATTCACACTGCTCATCTCAGAACCGTACCTTCCAGACAGGCACACTATCTTGCACAACAAACGATCTCTCACAGCTCTAGTCAAAGTTACAAACAGTAACCATAAGGCACACTCTCTAAGATACAGATACTTTTTCTCAATCCTTGCTACTTCTTCAATGAAAGTTCTTTATTTGAGTTCACAGAGGAAGGACTCAGTTCAAAACAACTCAAAAGACATTTTGTTCTCCATGTTGCTCTCCCAACCATCTAAGAAAAAAGCTGGGTCTTGGCAAAGCAAATCTAAATCTTTTCAGAAAACCTTAGTATCTTCCAAGGACTGCAGGTTCTATTGCTTAGAAAAGGGGAATAATTAATATTATATTTCAAAAATAGATGTTCTTCAGCATCATGAATGTGTGACTCACAAGTGTTCTTCAACACGCTGAAGTAAGAGCGATGGAGATGGTAGAATTCAGTATAATCAAAGACATCGAGTCTATTATACAAAAATCTCTAGCATCAGAAAGAGTCACTTTGTTTAAGATGCAGAGACAGTCACTGCAAAACAAAATAAATGCAAGAACCAGCAGGTTTATGTCAAAAGGGAAGAAGAGGAAACCATAAAAATTATATGGATTATATGGATTTCCTGTCATATTCATAATGCTGATACTTCACGAAATTTAAGGAAATTATCCTAAGAATTAGCAGCTTGACGTCAAAGAATTCCAAATGCAACGAATGTCCTTTTCCACAACATCTGTCACAGTAACATCACTGAATAAATGCAAATGTAAACAGGAAATGGAGAAATGCAGAATATACAAGACTGAGTTTAGGTCCAAACATGGTGAAGTTCAGGTTTTAATTCTCTGTCACTGTTCTACCAATCACTGTTTCTACTGAAATGGTTAACCAGTGTTTCCCTCTTTCCAGGTTTGCAGCAGACCACTCAAGAATCAGCATGCAGAAAATCCTCATTTAATATTCTCAGGTGCTGCTTCCAAATTGCCTTGCTCTGCCGTTGTTGCTTGTTGGCAGCCTGTCAAAACAGCAACTTTTGTGTTCTCCTGCACCAATTCCACTACACTGCCAAACCTGCAGCAGGAAAGTCTGCACGTGGAGAGGCTTTTAGTGCAGCCAGAACAACTACTGCATGTGGAAAGAAAGTTGAACCAAAGCAGGTGCCTACCCACAGCCCAAAACTACCCACTGAGTGAGCAAAAGGATCACAACGTCCAGACCATCCATTCTTCTGGGACACCACAGGAGACAAGAACACTTTACTTTCCAGAGAGGACAACAAAGAGAATTTGAGGCTAGAACTCCTCTGTCTGAACGCTCCTGACAGACCAAGACACCTCTGGCTCTCAAGAAAAGCCTGGGACTCAGAGTCCCAGCTGTGCTTCCAGTGGGCAACGCTGAGAGGTTCAAGCTTCCAGCCCCTCCAGGTGGGAGACTGTTACCAAAGGTGTGCACAGCAAGCTGAGCTTTTACTTTTAAGGAAGAGAACGGAAAATGCTTAAAAGGCATCAATGCTAAGATAATATTTACATTTCAGAGGAAAGTCACTGAAAGTTGAGAAATGTAAACTTTGGAAGTGTTTGAGTAGCTGCTGTTTAAGCAAACTCATTTCTGCTTTTTTTTTAAAGAATGATTTCAGACAACACAGGCAATTACACGATCAAATAGTATTATTTCTACAAGACCTTTTGCTCACCCAGGGCAAAAAGTTGCATGAACAAGCTATGCAGTTTGTACACAGATTTAAAGTTCTTCATTAACTACAGAAATACACACCAAAAATCAATAATTTATCCAGGGTTAAAATAATTTACATTTTTAGATATGTCATTTTTCAAGATAAGTTTTAAATTTTCACATGTTTCTGCTTCTGAATAGAAGAATTAACAGAGAAGATGCCAAGCTGTTAGAAACTTTATGATGAGAAGAAAAACTGAATTAGGTGTAACTCTATGGTGCAGAAAGTCAAATGCATTTGGGTATTAGTATGAAATGGTCACCAAGAGACAGAGAATTTCTATAAATTATTATATTTTAATGTATTTGTTTTCTGATAACATTGAAGCTTCTTACGTGAGAGTTTCTGGTGGCAGCACTCTTTACATACTCACTTCCACAAATAAGAAATTGCTGGGGATGCCTGATTGCTTCCTTTGCATTATACCTATTTTGTTTACAAAGGGGCTTTTAATAATCCACTATTGCTCTCAAATAAGCCTGTGCAAAGCATAAAATGGACACATTTTTGAAAACGGATGAGTGACTATTCAATAACCTAACCAAGATCACAACACTGGCAGGTTTTGAATAGTATGGTCGTGCCTTATCTTTCTGTTTAATTCATCAAGTCTCTAAATACACTACTAAAAAGGTGTCTGTGCACCTGGGCAAGGGTAATTATTAAGTAGCACTGTCAATTCTTACCTTATCTAAACACACTGCAAATACAAAAACAATTTATGCTTTCAAAATGTTAAATAATAGATCCTCTGATTTTAAAAAGACAAAAGTAAAACTATACTTTAGCATTCTGTGAAATAAAACACATTTTGCAACTTCCGTCTCTTCGCTAATATTTGAAATTCAGTTACAAAAGGCAATGTTTTGACAGATGAAATTGAAGACTCAAAATTACAATCTTTTTTTAAAATAATGTTTCAAGCTTTCCCTGACAGTTGAGTCCTGCCTCCTTCCTACATATACACTGAGCATTTTTGCGGTGAAGAAACTTCCTTGACAATACCACAAGTATTTGCTTTCCCACTCCAAACATCTGTACATGCAGAAAGAAAACGAAGCTTGCATATGTAATACCAGACAAAATTACAAATTATTGTATTAGTACTGAATCCATCTCCCAGTAAGAGTGGGAACATCACTCAAAGATTATTTTATTGAAATGTCAGATTTGAAATTTCCATTCTCTAAGAAGTTTGGATATGGCAGTAGCTAGGATGCATTAGCAGGGAATTTGCTTACAAAGAGGCAGTTTAATCTAAATTAGTTGACTGGCAACTCTCAAGAACAGCACCGTTCCAACAACTCAAGTTTGCCAACAACATCCCCTTAAACCGGTTCCAGCTACACTACAAAGACATCCAACTGCACATCAAATTTCACTGCAAGTCAGCAGCATTTCAGCCTCCAAAATACTTCAGGCAGTTAAATGGGTTTTTTACATCTAAAATACCTTCACTATTAGATAGCTAAGTGGCAATCAGTATTTTTTTTTTCTGAAATGGAATTTGTATTCCAAACTTTGTTTCACAATTATTAGCTTTACAAAAATTATTTCAAGGGCTTAGAATGAAACAGCCTCAGTATTAAACCTGATCATAAAAGAAAATTGAATGTAATTAATGTTTGTAATGGTTTCCTTCTTTTTTCCTTCCTCCCTTCATTTTTCATCTAGCTCAACAAGGATCTATTAGTCTTTAAACATTCATAGGACCAAAATATCAAGCACTAAATCCCAAGAAATATGCAAAATGTACAAAAACCCAAACAGAATATGTGAAAATTAATTTCTATGTGGCTTTTAAGTATGGTAAATGCTGATGGCAAATTTTAAATGCAAGCTAGAATTGTATACCTCATACAACTAGAAACTCTTTAATATTCCAAATGATGAAAAGGGAACTGCAGTCATATTCCAAAAAGCTCCAGGTTAAAAATCACCATAAGCAGAGTAGATCTGCTGGCTTCAATCAACTTAACCTTAAGAAAGAGGATATACACAGAAGCAAACATATGCACACTGCTCAACTAGCAGTCAGAATGTCACAAATTTTCTATACTTCCCAAGTACATAACTTACTAAAATGAACCAGAAATGTAGGTGATATGTAGAAATAATGTTCAGATCCAACATCTGAAAGTTATTTTTTCTCACGTCTAGAAAAATCATTATTTTTTCCCATCCAGTCCATCTAAATAGAAAAAAATATTATTGTATAATTTCAGTATTGCTATAGCTTTGTATTACACAACACTGTTTTACCTTTCCAAGCATTCTCCCAAGAAAGTAGTAATGTCGGGCATACGAGTCTCCAACAAGCATCTGTGCAGCAGGATTAGGGTAAAGAAGTCCCTCATTGGTGGTCTTAAAAAATCCCTGGTTAGGGTTAAATCCTGATTTGAGTAGTTCATTCAGAAATTCTCTGAAAATTCCACCACCATCAATGCCAGCTTCATCAAGACCATGTGCGTTAAGTAAGTGAACACGAATGCGCTTTTTCAGGTCAGGTTCTGCAGAGAAAGGAGAGAGACAAACTCAGATGCAACTGTTGGCTTCAGTTTTGTGTGGATAAAAACACATGTAACTGCACATACAAACTATATATGTATATTAAAAATTGACCTAGTATATGTAGCAGCAAAAGTCTATTCCTGGCTTGAATTTTGGAACATTCAGGTTGTGAAACTCACTTCGTAGAAAGGGTCTTGTTTCAAGAGTCATCAAAAGAAGGAGTGGAAAGACTGCAGGTAGGGGAAGAAAAAAAATCCTACAAAATATTTAAAAGAGACCCAAGAATAATTTGAGAACTGTATTTATATAAAATATTATGTGCACAAGATTCAGCTTTCTCCTGTCTGAAGGAGCCATCAATAAGCACTGCATTCCCATTGATTCTAAACAACAGAACTGTAGCTCTGCCTGAGTACAGTACTGCATAGCACTGCATATATATAGTATGGAACGTTTAGGTTGGAGAAGATCTTTAAGGGGTCATCAAGTCCAACCATGAACCTACTACCACCACCGCCACCATCACCATTAAACCAGGTCTTCAAGTGCCATATCCATATGTTTCCTGGACACTTCCAGAGATGGTGACTCCACCATTTCTCTGATCAGTCTGTTCAAATGCTTTACAACCCTGTCTCTGAAAAAAAAATTCCTTATGTCCAATCTAAACATCTCCTGGCATATTTGAGTCTGTTTCCTCTCATTCTGTAACATCACCTGAGAAAAGAGACCGACCTCCTCCTGGCTGCACCTTCCTTTCAGGTGGTTGTAGAGAACGATAAGATCACCCCTGAGCTTCCTCTTCTCCAGGCTAAACATCCTCAGCTACTCCTCATCAGACTTGCGCTCCATACCTCTCACTAGCTCCATTGCCCCTTTCTGGACACATTCCAGCACCTCAATTTCCTTCCTGATTTGAGGGGCCCAGAACTGAACAGGGGGTTCAACGTGCAGAGGAGCATTCACTGCCCTGGTCCCTCTGGCCACACCATTTCTGATACAGCCCACGGTGCCTTTGGCCTTCTCAGCCACCCGGGCATACGCAGTTCACGTTCAGCCACTGGCAACCAGCATCCCTAGGTCCTTTTCCATTGGAATGGACCACAGACTCAACTTCTATATTTTCCAATTCCATTTCATTTTTCTGTTTTTAAGAAATCAGTTAATGGCTCAAACTAAATTTAGGATGATGAAAATACTCAAAACCACTAGGAAAGAGGCTAAACAGTCAATTGCACATATCATTTCCACAGAATTATCCAAGGACATCTCCTGATTAGTCTTTAGAACCTTCCAAAAACCAAGAGAACTTAACTTGCCCTTTATTAAAAAAAAATAAAATAATTAGTCTATCTTTTTAGGTAGTTACAACTTTAAACACAGGTATTGAAATACAAAATCCTTTCTATATATAAAATGGGACCTTTAATACCACCACAATAAAGGAAATTAAGAAAAGCTATGATATAATTTTATACAAACCAGGAATACCTACACTACTTCTTACTCTCTAAATCAGGCAGCTCTCCAGGAGGGAACTCATGCGGCACAGGAGGTGAGATTCACATGGCAAACCTCAAGTATTTTGACAAATATTCTTTTTATATGCAAAAACCCCATATAACTTAATTTTGGCAGGCTTTATCTAGATTGAAATTTTGGCTTCTAGAGCAGCCACTCACACAGATTCACGTGAAGGTGTGATTTAATTCAATGTAGAAAAATTTATAGTACTACATACAATCATTAAAAAGAGCCCTACACTATTCTTATCAGCCCCATTGTACCCAGCATATCCTGTCCAGTCCATAAATGTATTTGTTGGCAAAGATTATCAAAGCAAATAATACCTAATGAACTACACAGATACATATACAAATTACAGTTATTCAGACAAGTGAATGGGAAGGAAAGTCCCACAAAAGTAGGCTGTAAAGAGAATGAGACTGTAATGATCAGAAAGAACGTGGGTGACAATTACTTACGTAAAACCAAGGAAATGTGACTTTCTAAGAACTTTCACATCTCAGAGTTGATGTACCTAGAGCACACTAGTCAAGTAAGCAAATATGTAACTACATGGTAAGAACAATAACGTGTTATTGACAGGCTGACAATTTAATTGGAAACCTACCATTCTCAGGAGAAAGTTTATCATAAGCATCTTCATAAATATAATTTCTTCTGATAGTGACATTAATTCCATCCAAAAATGGCCCATCTCCTTGAACTTCTTGTTTATCAGCGTAGATCAATCTTTGAAATATCTGTTAAGATGAGTGAAAAGAGTAATCATGTCATTGTGCAGATCTAAATATTCAATGAGAGGTGGTTATTCACTACTGTTAACGTCCTTTGAGTTGCTCCTGCACTCACTTTGAAGTGATTTGTCTTCTCTCTCATTGAGCTGCAGAAACTTAATACTGAGCCATGACCCAGTGAAGGGGAGGAGGGGGACAGGCATGCAAAGAACCTTTTTGTGCTAAGATATCATCCTCAGTTCTTTCTACATAGAGGCACAGTTACAGACACTGTGCCACTGATTTCAGTTTCCTCTCCCTAACTTTCAGAGTTCTGAAATGTAAAGCATTCAAAATCAAAGGAAAAAAGTCCCATGAGTATTTTGCACACATGGAGGTTATCCTCAATACTAGTAAATAATTTTTTGTTGCTGCTTGCAATGATTAGGAACATTCTCAGAAATAAGAAATTAGGTATCAGTTCCCCTCTCACAAGCAGTGAACAAATAATTCTGAGCAAAATCATGGATAGCACTGCCATATTAAGAAAAGAACCGGAGCATCATAACAATTCAAAACAATTATGTCAGGTGAAGTATAAATTGAACTTCACATTGTTCCTTTTCAAGTTTTCACAACAGGAACCTGTTCACCTGTAGAGTAACTGTACCTAACAGTGTGTCTACATCAAGATGCAGCATGGGAGGGGGTTTCATAATGTATAATAATATTCCCTCACTCCATGGAGTGTACGTTTACTACATTCTCTCTTGGCATCATTCCCATATTCAATAAACAGTCTAGTACATTTCCCAAAAGATGTAATCTCCCAGTAATATCTCTGACCATTTTTAACACAGAAGATTAAGCAAGAGCCTGCACGGATGTTTAAAAACACCAAATTTACCATGAAAGAGGAAATCTGACCACAGCAGACAAAACTAGAGTAAGGTCTCAAATCTATCTTTTTATGGGCAACTGTTGTTAGTGGAGAAGATGCTTTTCAACCAGGAAGATTACAGTATAGACAAAGCAGGAATCTTCCCTAAGGTACACAGGAGGAAAACGAAAGAAAATAGTCCTAAGCTGCAGAAAGAGAAACAATGGATGGACATCAGGAAAAAAGTTCATAGTAAGAGTGATTAGGTACTGGAAAAGGCTACATGACAGTTTGTGAAATCTCCATCTTTGGAGATGGTCAAAACTCATCTGGACACGTCCTTGCTCATGCTGATCCAACTCTGAAGTATTCCTGTGTGAGGAAGGATTTGGAGAAGAGTGCCTCCAGAGGTCCCTTCTGACAAGTTCTTCTACAGCTTTACAACACAAACACATGTAGCCACAGGCACCTTCCTTTTATGTACAGGGCACGAGAATATGCTCACCACTACTCTCCTTTCTGAAGCAGGACTAGATACATTTTCTTAATTGTTATCCAACTGTAGGTGGAAAGAATTGCCTGGAATTCCATCTCATAGCAAAACTCTTCTTGATACTGAGTCTGACTCCTACATGACTCAGTGTTCATGCATATCTTAGTCCTGAAGACAAGAACCCTAACATAGAACTGAAGCACTTGCAGTTACTTCAGACTAACACATGGAAAAATAAGCAATGCTGACTGAGGCACACACCACAGGAAGCAGCATCACCATAGGCAAGCTGACTAAAGCAGGGCTGAAGGAGGTGAGAACCAAGGCACTTGATACCAATTGGATTCATTACTTCCCACAGGTAGATATCAGATTGAAAGGTGCACCCCAATGTGCCTTAAGTCTAAAGAGGATAACACTCCCTGGGGCCAGAAAGCTGAAGAGCCTGCAATGAAACTGGACTCTGGAATCACTTGTAAGAGTATCTGTTAGCTGGTAATTCAAGGTAAAAATCTCATGACGAAGTCAGAAACTGAAAGGGCACATGGAACAACCCACACACACAAGCAGCTCTGAGCTGTATTACCATATTAAATTACAGAGCAATAGACAGCAACGAATCAAAAGAGAAAAAAACCCCTTATTATGGTCGTGGTGTGGTGTTTTCTTCCTTACTGCAAGTTGCTCTGTAGAGGCAATGGGAGACTCCAAAGGACTGATGACTCCCACTACTACACAAAAAGGACCACTCACACTTGGTTCAAAATGCAGTATAAGAAGATCTCTTTGAACTATACATGTTCAGTCTGTAGCTTTATCCTTCTCTCCAAGCTCTCATGCAACTGTTATTTCAGTTTTTCTGATAAAAGCACACAAGGTGTTACAAATTCCAATTGCACCAAACAAGGCTTTATGAATTGCAGAAACATAACATGTATGCATGTCAACATAGCTTTGAGAAGTCCAGAAGCTGGAAGGCAGTGACTAAGCCATAACATAGAGATCCCTGCTTGAGGTCAATTCCCCAATTCCTATTGTTTCCCTGTAATCCTAGTGTGATATTGCCATGATAAGAAGTTTTGTTGGAACAACTGTTTCACAGAAGCCTGGGAAAAAACCACTCATTTTCTACCAAAACTGACACTGTCTGTTTCAACAAATAGACTGAATTTCTCTATGGAATTACTGTTCATTCCCTTGACGGTGTCTCGAAACTTAATGTTTCCAAGACAATTCAGGGAGCAGTTTTTAAATAACTGATATTGTTGAAAACTAAACCAGTTAAGAAAAAATGTGCATAACAGAATAAAAGCTTTAAAAATATCTACCATGCAAATTGAAATAGCTAATAGAACTAACAATTGCATATATAAAATCTAAAAAAACATTCAAAAGCAAATCCAATCAATCAAGAACAAGAATCTTGGAATTTTTAAGCTATACACTCTATTAAAATTCTGCTACTCAGCTACGAATGCAGGAGCTTAAGCTCTAGGTGTTATTTTCCCAAAAAGGACATCCATCATCTCATCTGGAGCAAACCCTCCCACTGCTCCAAAGTCTCCAGTTGTGATCCTGCACTCTGTTACAGACACACAACCAGTCGGTGCTCCGCTGCCACAAGAGGGTGCAATCATGTAGAGCCATCACTGAGTCAGGACTGCAAACTGCTCTCACGCAGCTCAGAATGAACGTTTCTAGTTCTAATGCAGTTATTACAAAGGGCAATATAACTAGTACATTAAGAGAAAAGTCATTAACTTCAAATGTTCAGCTGTTACATGAGTACTGAACACAAACAGTACAAACTACCATATCCTTCTGCAAGGAATAGGTCCAGTTTCTACGTCACTAAGTGCTCTTTTTACACTTACACAAAACAAAAAGCTAAAAAACCAACTGTATATTAAATTAGAAATTAGGTACCTTTACTCTTTCTTCAAAAGGAACTACAAAAGGTAGCTCTGTCAGAATTGCAAGCTGTCGTTCTTCAGATACAGAAAGAGGTGCTGGTTCCAAACCCACTTAAAATAGAAATAATAATTTTAAAAATTTTGGAGAGAACATTTTTATTTTGTACAGTTTATTTCGTATCAAGTGACTCAATCTACTTTGTATAAAAATACATACATTAAATAGTTTATTTACTATATAGTCACACAAAGCCTTACCTTTCTTTAAACATTAGTTGCTACAGGCAAACTGAAATATAAATAGTGAAAACACACTGAAAACAAAATGCATATAAAAATAAGTACTTCTGTATCTCCATTTTATTCAGAAAAAAATCTTATTATTGTTGACATTTTAGCTTATGAATTAGGAAAAACTGCATAATAGAAGACAATTAGTAATTGTAATGATTTGGAATTTTCATTGCAGGAATACACAATATCCCTATCCTGATGATCAAAACAGTTTGAAGTTATTGTGCTTTCAACTACATCTACTTTCAATAAAGTCATTTTAGGTAAAAACCCTAAGAATTAAATCAAAGCTACTGAAACCAACAGAAAGGTAACATTTATTTCAATGAGTTTTCTCTCCCAAGAGCAAGGTCACAGTGATCACATTAAATCCCAGTCACTGCAGGAACAGTGAAAACATCATCAAGCAACTGTATAATGCGCTTAAGAAAAAAATATTAGACAAGAATTCAAGAAGCCACAGCAGAAAGGCTCATTCACATGCAGTTCCCAAGCTACTGAGCAGCTCCTCTGAACCCACAGAGGGTGTTTTTAGGAAACAACTCAAGTTTGGGTGATGCACAGTAGAAATGACAATCCTGCTCTAACTTCATGGGAGGAAACTCAGCTGCTGAGCACATATCTGACTGTAAATTAATTAACTGCAGTCAGGATTGCTCACTGATGAGACACTGTGTCCAAAGGTCCACCTGGCTCCAGTCTACAGAGAAAACAACACCTACAGTTCCTTGGTTGTTTCATTTTCATGTTTAATAACCTGAAAAAAGGCTCCAGAGTCTGGACTATTCATAGTGCGTATTATAAAATAAGTAAATGCTTCACGTCACTACCCTGTCTGGAAGTTTATGACAGTTTCAAGTTTGGCTTCTACCTATGGTGAAAAGCACCCTGCTGCCCTTCTACAACTGGACATCACTTCAATATTTTTTATTTTTTTAACTTCTTAAAGCACTTTAACTAGGGATATTTTAAGCACCAATTTAATAGGATGTGACCCTAAACATCACTGTTCTCGATATATATTCATTCGGGGCAGGTTTCAACATTGCAAGCCTTTGGAATTTCTGATAAAATGCTTATCTGTGATTACCCTTAGTTTACTTAGTAAACATTTTTAATTAAAGTCAATGTATGCAGCCTATTAAGCTAACAGTTAAAAGCATTTTAAATAAAAAGTGCATGTACAGCAAAGGTAAACTACTACATGACTTCGACAGTTCAATTATTTCAGTCAATTAGTCAATTTTATCTGCATTTCTCCATCACAGCTTCTTTCTTTAAAGAGAAATATGGGATGGAGTCATCAATACAGAGGGCATTTAGAACTCACAAGTCTGCCATTTAAGTAAATGAAAAAGCACAAACAAACATGACCATATGTGATTCAGCAGTACTTTCATGCTAATTGGCTTTAACCCATATGGAGTCAAGAGGGATTAAACAAGTCACGCGCACAATGCTACCTGCTTGTTTTCACACATTCATGTGCATGACTGCCCTTTCTTTCTAGGCTGATTTTGTATGAAAATGAGGATTACATGAACACACTGTGTCATCTTTCCTCACCATCTTGCCTCAAACACACCTCTTGAGCTAATCAGCTGAACCTTAACTTTGACAGAGAATAGGAGATTCAAAAATACCAAGTATTGGGAAAACTTCCTACAGAGAGGAGAAATTCCTTTAGCAACGTGAATACAAGAACAGCCAGGAGACCTGTGCTCAGTGAGTCAGCTCATCTGAAGCCAGCCAGGAAAATGAGGGCAGGCAGCTGCTCCACACCAGCACCGCACATGCATTCCTTATCCACCAACTGCCCAGAACAAAGAAAGGAATGAACTGGAGGTATCTTGAGAAGGAAGACAAGGCAGAGAGCTCAAGGTACTGTAGGTATGAGGGGAAGGAGACCAGTAGCAGGAGAATGTGGAAGTAATAAATGTGGAACAGGTCTGACAGTGGAGAACATCCAGACAGTATATACAGCTGTGGGGAATCGTGTAGGCCATGGACGAATCAAGGATTGCTGATGTGGAGAACAGGTGACTTCCAAAGAAAGAAACTAAACTGAAAAAATATGTAATTCAAAATTCTGAGCAGTACTTATACTGGACCAACTAGTTATTGTCTGGCAACTACACTAATAAGGTAATCAAAGTAAACTTTTACCATCATAGCTAAGCAAACAGAAAGTATCATTAGAAGCTAGGTTTCAACCGTGGATGCAGCTCTTAATTCTGTACAACTCTACAGCAGCACTCAAATGCTATAGTGTCTACATGATCTACTGCATCTGGCTAAGCTAACTCAAGCAGATTGCATCATCTTGAAAGAGAGTATGGACTCTTGTAGATGAATTGTTTTGCTGCTTAAAAGGCCCCATTTTTAATTCATTATTAAATCTGCACAAGTGGTAGTGATTTAATGATTATTTTACCTGATCACAGCAAGGTAAAATTCAAGAAGCTAAAAAGGTATGAAAAGCTGGAACAAACAGACTGTCTACATGAGAAAGCATATTTGCACAACTAATCTAGTGTAAATTTACCCTGATTCCTAAATTTGTCCAATTCCCCAATCTTTCTCTGCAAGTTTCATAAAATCCTGATATTTTGCGTAATTCAAGGGTTTCAGTTTCTGCTTTATCTAATTAGAGACAATATTTATGAACAGGAACTAATATTTACCATGTAAAGCCTGTTTGTTACAGTTTAATATATAATGAAAGTGTTTCTTTATAGTACACAGTAAAAGCAAAACCTCAATGCTTTACATTTTCTGCAACTGTATTAATTTTCTATCTTATGTAACTGCCTTTTATACATATTAATGCATATATTTTTAAAGCATGTCATTTCTCCACCTCATCATTTCCCCTCATCAATGCCAGCAGAAGCTTGGGTAAAGAAATTATTAAATCAAGTAACATTAAGTATTCTAAAGACATACACATATGCATACAAGTACACAATTTTTTAAAATATCTGAAACAAAACTATGAAAGATCGCCTTGCTTTTGGCTACTGAGACCTTAATACAAAATACTCAACTGAGTTCTAGAAAAGGTAGATTTTCTCTGCATACGGCAAACTCTTATTTTGACTTAGCAAAGCAAAAATTGCGTAGACAGTATCTTACCATCCAAAGTAGATTGCAGTGGTCCTATTCTTCCCATCCTCCTGACTCTCCAGACATGTCTGGCGGATGGCACATACA
This sequence comes from Ptilonorhynchus violaceus, assembly GCA_013397565.1. NCBI lineage: Eukaryota > Metazoa > Chordata > Aves > Passeriformes > Ptilonorhynchidae > Ptilonorhynchus > Ptilonorhynchus violaceus. The sequence continues at coordinate 46,607 of VZRJ01006417.1, forward strand.
GCTGTGTAACCTAACAAATTAACAGTGTTTTACAGTTAAACAGTACCTAATTGTACATTACAATTTAATGTTACATAGTAAATACATCTAGGGTCACATGCAAGAGTGTGTCTGAATGCCTTAACATCTTCATTTCTAATGATTCCTCCTTACAGTTGTGCCTTAAAGGAGAGCTGCACAATTAACAATAATACAATATAAAGCCTATGTATCATTTAAAAATATCACGCAATGTTACATTAAGTTCTGGTATTTAAGATACTGGAGAAACCGACTTTGAATTTTGAGATGTCAAATATTTCGTTTATTTTGTATAGAGTATGTGTTAGCATCACAGTTTAAGACTTCTACTACTTCCCCAAGGTGTATAGGCACTATTTCCTATAATTCCACAAATTACAAAGAGCTCTCGGACAAATGGAAACCTTAATCACAAGGCAAGCAAATGTGCAGTCACCAAAAATAAACAGAAAAGTTCACTGTTAACTATTCCATGTAAAGCTTCCAACCATTAAGACATCTTAATAATGCAAGGCAATCGGAGGTGTAACCAGCTTCCTGAAATCCAGGTTTTCAATGATTCAAAGGATGTACCTGCACATTCATATTCATTTTTTCTTTTGCATGCACATACATACTTTTTAAGCTCAGTGTCATTTTTTTCAAAAGCTCTTAGAGAAAATAAGTATTTTCTAGGTGAGATAAGTACGGAAAACACTGCTGAATTTTCTTTTATTTTGGAAGAGAATTTTGAGGGGGTTTTCCCCACTATAGAGCAATTCTTCTGTTTAGCATTTTTACTATGAGAAGATACAACAAAATGCTACCAGATTTTCAATACTCCTCTGCTATAAATGCCAATGATTTACACTGTTGCACTGCAGAGGAAGTTCTACTTTATGGATTGGAAATGGGATTTAACATATAAGTTTCTTAACAGATGCAAGACTTTAACAGTAGAGAAAAGCAGCATTATTCCAGGTTTCAAACCACACAATCTGTGCAACATCAACATCACTGATATTGCCAAGAATCAAACACTTTACCATTGAAATTTTGGCACCTGTAAGGATTTGTGGGAAAGGACATGACTCTTACCTTATCTGCTTTAATGTTTTCTTGTTCTGAAAGCCAGTGATTGGGTGGGCAGAAATTTCTCCTTGTATCTCTAGATTTCAACATTTTCACTAAGTTTGTGATGACCTAGGTGTCAGAAACATACATTCAATATACACTTAGCACTGTGAATGAAATTACATAATCCACAAGCAAAAAACTTTTTACAAAGAATCAGTAATGTATAAAATAACCACTTATTTTCAACACACAAAAATTTGCTATTAGACTTAAATCTCTTAGAATGAAAGTAAGTAATCATGGTTCACTTGCAAGTCATCAAAAATTGGCTTATTAAAGTCTCATTCCAAAGCCTAAGAACCAGGACTACATAAAACTAAGTAATATTGCACACCTAAAGTGCTGCATGCCAGTTCAGGGAAGCCTAAACAAACATTATCAACATTAAATTACTTACTTGAAGAAAATAACACCTAACCAAGTATACACACAATGTATATTATGTATGTATACAACGTTCTTTTACCTTCCTAACAAAACTGAGAGGCTGATAAAAATAGTTATCATGGTCACTATGGTGTCTTTGTAGTTTTAGATATTTTCTTGGCAGTTTCCTTCAATCCAGAAAAAAAATTAAAATAAAAAAAAGTAGAGACAAGCTAACAAGTTCTCCACCTCAAGCAGAATTGCCATACTTGGTTGCATGCCTTCTGCCCAGAGCTGAATCAAGTTAGCCCAACACTACATAAAACATAATTAAGTGGAATCAATAGAATAGTAAATTACTAGGCTAAAAAGACGTTATCACTGCTACAATGAACAGCCATCTGTTTTGCAACTTTAAAGTACAGCACTTGAAAAATGAATAGAAAAAATTGTACACAGATCTTTTCTGAAATAATCTTGCTAAAAGACAGTCTTTATAGACAGGTGTCAAGAGTAACAAAGTTTAATGGGCCTTTTAAAGGATTCTGTGTCTAGATGCTACACAAAAGAGCTTTTAACATCCAGTTTTTAAGGTAATGTCTCTATTCAAGACAGAACAAAGAACGTTATTAAGGGAACTGTCTGATCACACAGGAATTTTCATCACCTTGCCCTTATAAAATTTGGTGCAGGTTCCATCAGTCACTGAAGCTCTGTGGTCCCATGACCACTCTAAGTAAGGCAAATGTTTTTGAAAAGGAAAATAAAATTAGGGAAGACTATCCACATGAAGACCATGCAAACACAGTATCTTACAAGCAGCTAAAGAAACCTTAAAGGAAGCTGAATCAAATTTTGTGAAACTGGAGTTCCTCCTGCAAAATGCATGGGTACTGAGAACATTTGCCACCTCAAGTGAGGACTCCCTTGTAAAAATTTCCCGAAGTATTCTATTGAAAGGGAAGATGCACTACAATAAATATGAAAATAAAGTATCCAGTGCAAGTAGTATTTAAAACTAGAATTCAGCAAAATTAGAAACTTGATTTCATATGATTAACTCAAGATAGTGAAATAATTCTTTTGTTTGATGAAATCCATTTTCACGTACTCATAACTCAAGATTTTTACCAGATTCACCATTACCTTGCAGAAGTAAAGCCTGTATTTGCGTGTGTGTATGTGTGTGTGTATATATATATTTCACTCATTTCATATGGACACATATGTATTTCATTAGACACCAGAGGCATGAAAAATACACAAAAAAGTGAGGAGTTAAAAGAAAAAAGGAAAAAGAAAAATTAAAAGCACAGATGATAAGGAAGGAATGTGCCTTTTTTTCTGCAAGCAGTTTGCAAAATCTTTAGCAAAGATAAATCTCATTTATTTGATAGATATATATGACACAGTGCAAAAGAAAGAAGAAGTATTTTCTACTTAAATTTATGACAACTACTTTAGCTTTGTTTTAATGATTTGGAAGGAGGTATTGCTGCCTGCTTACTGGCAATAAGCTGTTTTGAAGCTGCCCTCAGGACAGACTCAGAGCTATGCACAGTAGTCTTCTTGATGAGATTAACTTTAGCCATGTTCAATTTTTATCTGTAACAATATGTTTCTGAAGAAGTAAACAAGGGAAGCTTTGCTATTTTCTTCTTTTTTGGGTAGAAATGGAATCTTCCAGATACCCTCAAGATTTACATTTGTAATTCAGCTAATGGAAGACAACCCTGGCTCCAGAACACAGTACAAGTTTAGACAGTTCTGCTACAAGTTTAATTCCTGGTTGGCAAAGTGGGACAAAGTAACTCAGGATTTTACAACTTTCAGAACGACAGCAAAATATGATCAAATTCACCTGAAATCTACACTAGTGACACAAAGATCGACAAAGCATAACAGACTAAAGCAAATAATGAGAAGGTGGCATGATATGAACTGCTTGCATAAAAATACCCCTGGTCTGGTATCTTTCTTAGAAAAATAGACATATTGGGGTTTTCATTTGTGACCTTTAAATCAAAAGTTTATTTGGCAATTTGAAGACAAGTAATTAAATTACATTGTGCAAACATATATTAGACCAATCTGTGCAAATTACAAATTCAGTGGTGCATTAGGACTGTATTCAATGCAATCAAAACATTATCAGTTACTCTCACTGCTATTAACGCTTATGCTCGTAAGTGAAATGTGTTGTAAAATCAGGCAGAATAGGCTGGATAGAGGCTACCTTAGACTTGTAGAATGAATAAGCATTCCTTAATTAGCCCATCAGGTTAAGTGCAAATCTTAATGGGCCTTTCCTAAAGTCTAGCATGACATCTTTCTCCAAACATGGCCAAGAAGAAAGTTCCATTAGCAATATTAATACAAGCTTAGTTGATCATTTTCATTCAATTAACTTCTTTCAATTAAATAGATAGCTTGACAAAAGCAGTGATAAAAGACCTGAAGGGACAGCTGATGACTCGAACTGAACATTAGTGTGCGAGAGGTCGCCAGTATTAAACAGACTGTAAATCTAGCATTCAATTTGGAAAATGCATTTCTTCTGCTCCCACTTCTTTAATGAGCAATTTTAGCTGACTAGATGTGTTTGCTACAGAATTTTCATGACAAGTCAAGCACTCCTTTTTTTCAGCAACAGTTATATTAGGGGTTTTTTTCTGCCAACGTTTTCAGCTTCTCTTAACTCATGTTTTAGGGAACGCCATGGATAAAAACAGCAGAAAAACACCGGTAGATATCCAGAAAGAACATACATTAAGTTCACATTCGCTATGCCTTCCCCTTAGTATTCCAGCAAACCCAGAATGAGGAGTACCAACAGATTTTAGAACACCGAGAAAACCAATACAGCCTAGGAACAATACAGTGAAGTCTCCCATACAGACGTACCTGAGTAATTGTAAGATTGTTAGAATTTCACACCTATATAAAATTATGACAACATGCTTAAGTACCTTGCTGAATGGGACTCCAAGTTAAGCTCCATATTTTATACAGTAACTTTTTAAGCAAGAAAATTAGGAGTTGACACAAGCAAAAAAATTCGTTACAGTTACCAGAATTTAGTTACTTGAAGTTTAGCATATATGCCAAACAGCAATCTTCCCAAATCTATATTCCTTGTTGGAACAGCAATAAAATTAGAGAAAAAAATACCTCATCTTATATCTTCAGCAGAAGCCTGAAAATTTTATTTAACTATATTCTGAAAATTGACACAATTTACCTTGAATAGCTGAATCCACCTTTTCTGTTCTGTCTGTATACATTGCTGCATTTCCGTATTTTTTGTTACTCCAACACTCCTAAAAGCTGCAATATATTCCTCTCGAACCTCTGGCTTTGTTTCTGGGTAAGCCAACTTTATGATTCCTAGACATGCATCTCGAAGGCAGCGTGAGAGTATTACAAGCTCTTCTAGTGTAAAAGGCATCATTGATGATTGTCTTTGACCTACAACTACATAAAACACAAATTTAAGCTTCCTTAAATGACTTATCTTCATTATTCTATTATTAAAAAACCCCCACTTATTTAATTGAAATTTAATATTCACATACAAAATCTAAAGGTAGAGAAAAGAAACATCACCCAAAAAAACCAACGAATAAACACTAATAAAGGAGATCAAGTCTTGGAATTTTTTGCAGTCACAGTTATTTTAATTACAATATCCTCTTGTTCTCTTTTGTGATTCCTGCTATGTTAAATTTATACATTAAACTACAGGTTCAGTCCAGTTCACTCTCTTCACTAACTCATTAAAACTATCATGATTAAGAACTTCCATATCAGACCCTGTAAAGCTAAGGTTCCCAAGGTGCAGACCATTAATTTTTTTCCTCTTTTTTCTAAATGCAATCACCATGAAAGAGCCAGCTGACAGCTGAGTGCTCAGGGGACCATCAGCAAGCCAGCCCAGAAGAGCCTTCCTCACAGATGTCAGCAAATCATTGCCCAGGGAACTCTCCAGCCTTATATAAAAACATTTTGCAAAGCACTGCTATTTAGCATGCTTGAAACTCACCTTCTATTGGATCACCAAAGAATTCATTATCATGAATAGAAATAAGTGAATGACTAAACAAAGAACTGAAAAGGTAGAAGAGAGGGATAATTCGGCTGGAGTCCTCTAAAGACATTGGAGAGCCTCTTGAAATCACTTGAAGGAGTGGCACCATAGATCTTAAAATATAAAATGCAATAAAAAAGAGAGTTAATAAAATACTCTGAAAAAGTACTGTCTTCAGCATTCTAGTAAAAAAATGTCATAGTAGCTCCAACAGCAAAATAACAACGGTGCTTTCAGTTAAATAACTACTATTACCAATTCTTGCAAAATAAGGTTACTCTTTGCAAGTTCTTGTCACTGGTATCTCAGTGCCTGGATAATAAATAAACTTTGGCAGTAACTATTACAGACCGCAGATACTTTCGAGACAGGAAGGAAAGAGAGTAACTGATCTGCATGTCAGCACGGAACACATCTGTAGGTTCAATGCCTCAGCTGCCAGCAACACGTTTCTGACACCATCTATTTCTAGACTAGTCAAAGTATGGGAGATAAAATTCACACACTTGGGATGAAGGACCTGGGGCTCCAGTGTTTGTTACACTGATGCTCATAAGCACTGCAAGAACTACAAGACATTCAACTCATTTTAAATAAGTGTTTTCTTTATTTACAACTGTCCAATTTCCAACATTTTGCTCGGTTTTATGAAATCATAGGAGGTGAGTAGCCATATCTCTAATTGTCCCATTCCCTTTTCACTAAATACGCTCTATTTTAACAAAGGCTCAGTTTCAGAAATGGTACAATACATACCCTGTAATCATTCGTGTAGTCATCGAAGATATCAAATACCAAAGATGCCTCAGGAATCTGGCATTAAAGGCTAAACTATAAAGAAGCCTGCAAGAGGAAGTTCAAATAAATTGTGTCTTCCAAAATACTGCATTCACAAAACACAATGCTTCTCTAAGAGCTTTTCTGTCAAGCATTTCTCAGAAACTAACAATTTAAATTTATTTTTTCAAGACGAAGTTTCTTATTCTGATCAAATCTGGTGAAAGCCCAAGAAGCTGAAAACCAAGCATACAAAACCTTATACCAAAAGTAACAGCTTTCATGAACTCAGCAACAAACCATACAATATAAACCCACATTTCCAGTCTTCTGCAGAATTCAACACATATTAATAAAAATAACATACACTGAGTTATTTATCTGGGACTTTTTAAATTTAGGTATAGAAGATCACACCAGACTAGTTAACAGGTCACTTCTGTGGTTCTTCTGACATTAATAAACACAGGAATTTTTGCAAAAGGTAGATTAAAATACCTTCATTTATGTCAGAACTATAGCAATTTTACTGGCATACTCTGCTTGGCAGACAGAAATAGAACAACATCAATGGAACAATGTCAGGACAGCTACACATACACTAATCCATCTGTAGACAGAAAATTGTTTATTGTTTGTTCGAAAATTGTTTATTATTTTGTAAAAATAAATGTGCAATTACACAGGTCAGTTATATACAAGACTGACTTTAACCATATTATTTCAGACATGATCACAGTATGATACACTTTTTTTATAAATGAGAAATAAAAAGCTCCCTGGAACTAAAAAGTCACCCTCAGCCTACTTTTTCCCACTGCAGGAAGCAACACATGAGACAAAGTTATTTGAAACAATGTCTTCTAGGTACCAAAAAGGATTTCACTGACTAAACAGTTATTTTTCAGGTACTGAAGAACAATATTCGGTTAGTTTTTCTAAATGCTGCTTTTCTAGGTCTCCTAATTACTACCAGAATAAAGTAAAACAAGTAGTGAGGTCAACACCTCCTCTTGGTCAACAGCTTTGTAACATCAAAATTCCCTGTGACCAAGTATACAAGAGGTAGGAGGCTGGGAAATGGGAGCAGGAGGGGAGACTAGCTGCTGCCTGAAAACACAATATTTATTGTGGCCCACATGGATAAATTAAAATTTTCCAGAGGTCCAAAGGAAAGGAAGCATGCATTTCATTAAAGAAAAGAACCCCTCACTAAGCAGAGGTGATTGTTTCACAGGTACAGGGAGTTCTGGAAATAGAATGAGGACGTGCAGAAGAAGGGGAAATGAAACAGAAGCAACCTCTAGACTGCAGTGAATGTCTTTGAATTTTAAATGCATAGATCAGTATCTTTAAAAAGAGATGGGAGCTTCCTTTGTTTCAAAGAAGTTGCACATTGGTGACATCACTAAGTTCAAGTCAAATTTGAAGCAACTGCAGCTAATGCCAGTTTAAGGTAAGTTTTACTGTTACATTAAGTTCTACTTGGATTATGTGGATTTTGTGAAAAAATTCAACCTGAATTTGATGCATGGGAATTCTACTTCCTTCTAAAGTCACATTATTTTGACATTTGGTGAAAATTATGCATTAACATGTAAGGAAGGGCTTATTATATCCAGCTAATTTGGAACAAGGATTTGTACTTTAATGTTTAAACATCTGAATGATAGCTCAGATGTCTTGGTTTCCGAAAAGAGAAATTTCCTCAGTGACCTTCAGTTTTCAGCCTCATATTTAAAATGAAAAGTAATTTGGCACAGTGCCTTCAGGTCTCATGCAGTTTCCAAGTAAAAACTTGTTAATTTTACAATCATCCCTGGAAATTATGTAATAGTTTGAGTAGTAATGAACAAACATTATGGACACTGAACCTATCATAATGTAATTCCTTTTTTCATTCTAGCAATATTCAGCAGTAATGAAGGGGAAAAAAGGACAAACCTTAAGAGCTTATAATAATAACCTTTGCCTAAGTTTTAGCCATTTTTATTCCATATCCGTGATTCAGGCAGTCAATTCAGGCAGGCAACTGCTCTATTTCATGGCAGAGTTCCAGAAACGCTGAATGCATTCAACTTTCACATTTCCCTTTCCTGAAAATCTGGTTAAGCACAAAAATGCACATTTGGTAGAAGATGGTACCAACAGCCTATTTCATTAATACGAAATATCTGTAAATATGGAGCAGACAAATTCATCAGTTCTAAACCTTCAATTCTAAAGTTTCCATATTGTGACCAGAAAACAAACATGGAACTGCAAACTGAACACAGAATGGGGAATTGGGCCCTGTGTTACAAAAGTTTTCCATCACTAGATTCGCCTGAAATGTAATCCACTGCAAAAGTAAAGATGGCAGAAAAAAACTGCTACCTTCCCACTCCAAGTACAGAAATTGGCTTTCAAAGTTGAAGATAACAACTGTAACCAAAAGAATACAAAAAAGAAACCCACCACAAAATGCAAGGATGGCTTTTAAAAGTCATATCTATAAAAAATTGGCTGTACTAAACCTCCAAAATTTTTGGCTTCGCATTGACCAAAAAAAAGGGACTGTGAAAAAGCAAAAAAAAATCACGTAAAAAATAAAAACTGAGAATTAAAATAGGTCAAAAATTTGCCTTATTTGGTGTTTTTCCTTGGCAGAGAATAGATGTGATAGATGTGCATCTGCTTAAAAACAGCTTTTCCAGGTAGAGCTACATTAAAATGACACTGTGCAAGAATTCCTGATAACTGCAGAACAGTAGAGGGATGGTTTATATATCCTGAAGAAAAAGCCTTATCAATCCACAAAGTTTAGAGATCAGTTAATAAAAAGCCTGAGTGTCCATGAAGTCTTGACCACTTTTTCCTTTAAAGAAAAAAAAAATCCACACAAAAAACCCTACATATAAAAAAGATCAGACATTTTGATTTTTATGTAAACTTGTGAAATCTAACTCAGGGGTTTTATTTCCAATATTTGTACTATTCTAAAAACAAACCAAGTAGCTAAAGTTTAAATTCCTGCTATCTGGGGGGTTTGCATTTTCTTGAAAATGGCGCTGAATGCCACCAACTTCTTTATTATGAGATCATTATACATGTTTTATGTAATGGTTTCATTAATAGATTTTCTGTAAAGTCCAATATTAAGATTTAGCATGGTCATTTGGAGGAAAGAAACATTTCTCTGCTACCAGAAAGGATAAACTCCTTTCAAGTATAAAGACACACATTGCCTCAGCTGCAGGCTGTGATAGAGTTAAGTTCACTACAGTGATTCCTGTTAAGTATCAATTTTAATCATACCAAATTAAATTATCTGTTCCCAAAAGCAAGTACATAACGATCATTTATTTAGAACCTTGTTTCTCTCTCTAGGTATCTAATTGTCCACAAAGGCCACATGATTTATGTGTACTTGCCAGAACAGCATTTTGGGCACCTCTGGTTTAAAAAAAGTGTCAAATTCCTCCTGTGCAATGGGACAGATTAAATGACCCATTAAGCTTAATTTAGCTGAGGCACCACTACAAGTTAATTAGTTAAAGGCAAGATTTTCAGTCTAGGTCATAAATTGGGCCCAGTTTCCCACTGAGACCATTTAAGTTAATGAAGAGAATACACCAGAATGAGAGGAGCTCACACATCCTGCGACAGGTCACTGCTGCCGGGGCAGTGGATTTTGTCACTTCAGAACTGTGAGGTGTCACAGGTATGAGACAGCAGCAGAGCCATTGGTAAATGAACTAGCCTGCTCTTTAGGCTGCTTTATGCTTCTGCCTCTGTACTGGACTAAGAATGTAAAGCAAAGCTTAAAAAAGAAGGTTAAAACTGCATATACAATGATACTGGTTTTAAGAAAACACAACAGTGTCAGAACATTCCCTGAAGAATTACTCCAACAGCCCCATGTAAAGCCGACGTATCTGAACACACTTACGAACACAGGCTGCTCAGATTACACCAGAATGTCATTTGCCAAACAATTCTGAACCACAGGTTAGGATCAGCACTGTTACAGTAATGAGACAGCAGTGATGAACAGTCACTATGAAGCTGTTAACCCAAGATGAGCGATCACTCGGGGCACTGGTGAGACGGCTGACAGTGACTGGCGTCCCACTACAAACAGAGTTTCCATCCCTATTTAATATTCAGCTGCAGAGATGATATGAAGTATAAGGTATTAAATTATACTCCTAAGTATTTTGCAGAAACAGAACTTACTATATATTTGAAGTATAGTTTTGATGAAAAAAAGCCTTGCAAATCTCTATAATGAGAACAACAGTCCAAGACTGAAGTTTTCTCTTTTTCTTTTTAGTAACTGTATTCAATAATATGTATCAACTTTTCAGCAAAAAGATGAAAGCCCCATCCCTCTGAAAACAAGTACAATTCCCAATGACTTCTTTACAACTAGGATTTTATTCTACACCTCTCATCTGGGTTACTGAACACAAGCTACACGTAGTTTTTTTCTTGTATTGTGAACTTTTTCTTTAATTGGGCTTGATTGTATATTTCCAGAACTTATTCAGAAGTCATCAAAATTCCTAAGAACTAACCCCAAACAATGTGGTTTTCCAGTTATCCACCTCTGGATCCCACCACCCTCTGTAGAGTATCAGAAAAGATCTTTACAGGCTTGTTCCTCTCAAAACTACATTGTACTTTTGGCTATCTTGTTCTGTTCTCTTGGTCTCTGTTGCAAAACCAAGGAAAAGACCGAGTTAATTCAGCAACACCAATCTTCCTAACACCACACAATATCATCATCGCCAGTCTAATCATAGAAGGACTGAGAAGTCACAAGAAAAAAAAAAGGCATTCAACTTTAACAGAGTGACATAAGTCTATATTCTGAAATTCTCATTTTTGTTCAAGAAGGAAAAAAACCTCAGAACTATTAAAACAACACAGAGATATTTGTTGTTTCCTCCCTTCTAAAGCCTGTGTTAATCTTAGACTAATCTTCTTTAGTTATTGATAAATTATTTTCAATTACTACTCTATTTAGCATTCCGTTTTTCAGATTTGCAGCTTGTTTTTATTATTATTTTATATTACAGTTGTATTATGCAGTTAAATAAAGTCTTTTTAACAACTCCTTCTATTTTAAACCATTTGACCCAGTATGATTTCAAACACAAAATAAAAGAGCACTATTAACCTCTTAGAATATATTAAAAACAATTTGAAATAAATTATTTCTGCTTAACTATTTCTACGTGGTTTAATTAAATAGATATATTTTACTCTGGACATTAAATAATTTTAAAGTTAGTTTCAAAACAAGTGCAGAATCTTCCAAAAGACTATCATGAAATTTGATGAAATTATTTTGTCAATTAAAGAACATCACCAATCCACTTTAAAAAAGTGGAACATAATGACAAAAAGTCTTTTAATTATCTTTTTAAATTCCACAAGTAAGCATCATCTGTCCTTCAAAAAACACTGAAAAATAATGTTTAGAATAGCTGCTTGGTAACCTAGGCCAGGTCTCAAATGCACTGAGAATAGGACAAAGATTGACATCTCCTGAAATGATGATCCTCTGCAAACCCAGTACTCACAGCCGACTTGTAAGCCAGAACTAGTAATTAAATGTCTACTTTAATTTACCAAATATCTGTGTGAATTAACTTCTTTTTGATCATGAAAGTAGCTCCACCGGTATCACTGAGAGAAATCTTTCTACTACTTATTTCTAAAATTCAGTTGCTTTGGAGCTATCCAAAAGTTAAAATTTTCAAGTTATTTTCCATTAGACGCTGTTGAGTAGAACTTTCATAACTCCTGAATTTATCCAATGTTTAAATAGCTTGTTATCACAAATAATTGCAAAGACCCAATACAGCTCCTCAGAGGAAATAGATGCCATACTTATACAATTAAAGTTCTGTGACTTCTTTATTCATTAAACACCCTTTTCCACACGGTTCACCAGCAAACCTCCAGTCAAAGCAGTGATGCATTTAAGCTCAGTAATTACTATCCAAGGCAATGTACTACTTGCAACAATAAAGCTGGCACACTAATTCAACTGCTGCTATGATCTTCAGGTCTCACATCCTGCTCTAATGCAATTAGTCTACAAAGAACTAATTACCCTAATCGGGCAATCACAGTTTCACTGACATCTTACTTCCTCTAGCAGCTATAAACACCATTGGGCTAAGATAGCACCTAATTAGTTTTCTGCATCACTGTTTACAATGCAGTTTGAATTATGTTTACAACATTCCCTAGATACTTACTTTACTACCAGCAACTACATACTTACTCCAAAGTACTTGCACCAGAACAGTGTTAATACTTATGAGTCTCAGTCTGATAATAAAAAGGTCAAAATTATTCTCCCATTGCTCTGACATTTGTGGTTTGCAATCTTTGTAAAAGAATGCTGCACACATGAACACGTCCTTCATCTCCATCTCAGGAGCCAAAGCCCTTCCCAAACAATAGCGATTTTCAATAGTTAGACATTATTTTAATTTGTAGCAAGAGATTCTGGCATATATTAAATAGGGGAGGGAACAAGTTGGTTTCAGTGCTCAGCTACATAGAGAGACTAGAGAATCCATAGCACTGAATGTTTTAAAACCAGGCTAGTCCAATTTCTTCTACAATGACATTCAACACTGCCTCTGAGCAAGGGACGGATAAAATCCTTCCAAGAATATTGAGAGGGCACGATGAACAACAAGAAAAATAAGAAGCAAAGAATCCACTCTTTGAGTTGTCTGGAATTACTGTTTAGATTCTGAAATCCTAATTTATTTCAGCTGATTGTAAAAGGAAGCACAGAAAAAGCTCCACAAGCTATTTAAAACGTGTCTATCTAATAAAACTAATTTTAGATGTACTACGGTTCAAGATCACTATTCTTTATACTTGCCTGACTTTTGGCACCATCATTCGGTGTTGTACCATTAGTGTGTGGCAGATTGATGCCATCAGGGTAAAGACCTCTTCACTTGCTGAATCTCTCCAAACCATGTTCAGTAGAGTGTTTGTCTGCTGCTTTGTATCCAACTTTTTCAGACACTCCTCAGTGATGTACTGAACTGATATTCTCCCATCACCCTACAAACACATCAAAGTTTACTTTTAATTCTTTGTAGTGATCAAATATTCCCTTTTCAATTAAAAAAACGCTTCCAAATTTAACTAGAACATAAAATTTTCTTGTACAACAAATAAAGTGGAGATACATATGTATATCCAATTCTTAAAAGTATCAGACCCAAGAGGCAACTTAAAGTCCCAGGCAGGTAAGCACTGGGCCGTGGTATCCATCCTTCACTTACGCCAGTGGAAATACTCCCTTTAATGTAAACATGCTCTGCAGCACTTCGATACACAAGGCAAAATCATTTACTGGCATAAAATATGTGAAACACTTCACCACTGACATCAGTCAGCACTGGACATGAAACCCAGAAATGGATGTTGGCTCTAAATTCCTTTACTAACAGTATTTTCACACTCATAATTCTTGGGTTAACAAATGACAACAAAGTTCAGGGTGGTCAATACATGTCTGGGTAGTACCAGCAGTGTGTGAAGAGGAATGCTTTCTCTTGGCATATAACTGAGTCACCCTCAACCTTTTCTTTTCGTGATTTTCCATCTTTATCTTGCCCACAAGTGAGGAAAGCTGTCAGGCTCACTGAAGGACGCAAGTTAACCAATTATAAATTTTTAAGAAAGAGGGGTTCGACACCCACTCACCTTTTTTTTTTTGTCTTAAAAATGCTGCATCTTTCAGAAATGTACATCACCTCAAATGAAATGTAAGTAGGTGTTATATGAACAGTAACTCCTGAAGAGCTGGTACACTTTTGCTTTCAACATATAGCCAAGAAAATGCCAAGAAGCCTTAGAATGCCTGAGAGAGGCAGAAATCCAGAAGTCCCAGCTCAGTGTGGTGAGGCAAAATAATCTGAATTTTTTTTTTAAATGAACCCTAAATATGGTGAAATTTCACACATTCTACAAGGAAAGCCTGCACACTGCCTAAGTCCTTTGAATGGCAGTGTCTTCTGAAAGATTACGTAAAGGCCAGTAAGAAACTTGAATTTACATCTGTCCAATTTTGGTTAGTCAAAGCCTTGATATGAGTACTAGGAGGCTAAAGTTAGCACAGATTTATTCTGTTTATAAATTTAAACTATAGGAAAAATTCTATTTATAACACCGTCTCTCTACGTTATTACGGAAAGCAGGTGTTTCCCCTTTGAGGACTTTTGAGTTAGTGGATAAATACAGAGCTAATCCTACAGGGTGAAGACTGTAGTTGAACTTGCAGTATTTCCATTAAGAAAAAGAAAATACTATGTTGGAATATCAGATTGGTATGTTTCATGATATCTTAGCATCATCATGGATCTAAAGAATACAAAGAGTAATAAAGTCTATGTAAAATACAAATTTAAAAAGATAAGCTTAAACTTTTTTTTTTACATAAAAGCTTTGCCCCTCCACAGACACACTAACTGTAGTTTAAGATCTTATTACAGTAACAGGTTTGCTTTCAATGGAAGCAACCAGTTCCACTTGCTTGCAGTGAACAGTCATGTATTTTCAAGAAGCAAATATGCTCCCTTCTACACCTATAGAAAAATACCAGAATCAGGCAAAAAACCATGATCATCCTATCTTTGGTGCTGCTGCTATAGTACAAATTAATTCACAGAAATTCTGTAATGCTTACTGGTGTAGTTGTCATTTTACTGATCTCTTCATCCTCATCTTCAGAATCACTGTTTGCATCTTGACAATTTGTACCAGCAGCAGACACAGGCAGCTGAGAGAGAAAAGTCTGGAGTACCCTCAAGTACACAAGAAGTCCTTCCTCTGAAAGGGATCCTATGGCACATACATTGAAACAAAAGATTATCAACAAGATCACACTGTGCTATAAAATGTATTTTACCAGAAATACTTGACCAAAACAAGTTATGCCAAATCTCATCAAATTAGCGCATTTTGTACAGAAAAGAGTAAGAATAGGTAATAAAACAGACCTCTCCAACACTTTTATCCACCACCTGTCCTTTTTGCTTGGCAATGAACCATGTTGTGGAAATACATAACATATTAACTCCAATGCAAAAAACCCAATGAACTGGCCATTCAGCTTGCTCACCCAAATACGTTTCTCCAACTGTTAATACAAAGTAGAAAAGCCATGGGGCTTGATCACTTCCTCTTGAGCATCCACTTTCTGCTAATAATAGTGCATTCAGAAAGAGTTCATAAGGGAAAATGGTCTGCACATCAGCAAGCGCTGGAATGATGAAATGGAATATCTGATCTGTAAAAGGTGCTGCCAGAAACTCCTCTGTGAAGGCTGCAAAAATCTGCTGCCTGAAATGAGGAAAAATTGTTGTTATAGAAAACACAGGCAAAGTTTCCCACAATTATACCTATGGAATAACAGATCAATTTGCAAGTTTGAACACATCCATCAAGAGGACTGCAAAGATGTGCTCCATTAGTCCTGTCCTAGTACAGCAAATTTCTCAGATTTCTTAAAAATTAATGTCTTATACTAAATCTTCTTCCTGATGATTTAACACGTAATTTTATCCTTTAAACTTTTCATGAAATCAAAGAAAACAATTCTAAAGTTAAATACATTGTTTATAATATCAAAGAAACAATACACCTAAAAAACCCAATTAGTCTTTTTACACAAAATCCTATTTTAACACAAAACACTACTGCATGTGATACAACTATGTGATTCATGTTCCCTTTGTCTACATACCTGACTCCTTCTGCTTGTCTTTTATTAATTACTAAGTTAATTCAACAGGGCAGTGTATCCTCACTTACCATAAACCTCAGCTCACCTGTCACAAAGTTCTTTTTAACTCCAAAATTCTTATCATCTACCCTTAGCTGCATCTCTGCTCTCATCTAAATTTTCCACACCTACATTCCTATGTATCGTGATACCTGCTATTCTCTGTGCTCTGTTTATTGCAGCATTCAGCATTTTATTGCCTTTTTCTTAAACACACCTGAAACTACATTGTTTCACTGATGTACAGTGTTACCACAAAATCATTACTACTGCAAATAAATAAACAAACTGCACTGAAAGAATGGCTAGACACTAGACAACAACCAACTGCACCTCTGACTATAGCAAATGAGTACACATACCTAATATTATCTATATTTACCTTGCACCTTCTGGACAGGAGCTATATGTAAAGTGCAATGGCTTCAGAACATTCTCCAGAAGTATTTTTGCAATAGGGACACGAGAAACATCAGAATACTCAATACTCGATGGAAGCTTATTGTTAATTAACAAATAAAGCGACTTGTAGTAGCCTGCAAGTAAGAAAAATCACTTTTTAAACACAGTATTATTTTTCTTCTTTTCCATATAAAACAATTAACTTGAAAAATACTTTACAGTTCATTACATGAACCTTGACTTAGGAAGACATTTTACAATAGTCCAAGTCACATTCACATGAGTAACTTTTATCAGCAATCTCTTTGGCAACATCACATTATAAAGTCATTCACAGATAACCATATTCGGAGTCAGCTTGATTTTCAAAGACCAATCAACTCTTGCTGATGAAGTGAATAATTTGATTTCTTTCAATAAGGTCTTATGGAAAAGATGTTCTCTTCAAGTGACTGTAGTCAGGTTTTGTCCTTCCACTCTTCCAGAAATGACGAATTTTCCACTCTCCTGCAAAACATGACTGTATCATACGAGCAAGAGGCCTGCTAGCAGAATGTCCCAGTTCTGTGACCACCCTGCCTTGGCAGGCTGAGGAATACAAACACTGCTTCCAAAACAGGGCTCTCCCAGACAGTAATAAAATGCATTATCACCCATGCTGTAAAGACATGCGTAGGGAGTAATTTTTGTCTCACTTAAGTACAAATGGAACCACGTGATTTCATTCTTCTTAAACCAACTTCCTCTTGCTCAATGAACTCCTAAACTAAGACACAAGTCCCACAATTGCAGGAACTACTGTAAATGCATAAATGGTGTCACATCATTTAGAGTCCAGTCTAAGACCCCTTGTTGGGGACCACCTATCTTGTTACACCAACTTGTTGCATACAATGTGTTGCAACAAGTGGAAGTCCCCATAAAGGAATAACTCAGAACTGCTGCTTAGACACACACAGAAAGCAAATTATATTCAAAAACATATACTTATAAAAACTGATAACATTCTTTAAAAGTTAAGCATCGGAAATTCTGATTAGGAGACAGAATATGGGGGGTTGCACAAAACTGCTTCTTTTTGTTTTCATTATAAGTAATCAGAAAGCTAAACTTTACTAAAAAGTTGATGATTCTATAATCTCAAACTTAAATATATCAGTTTTGAGGACTGAATAATATTATACTAAAAGAATATATGTATTTTGGAAGATATATTTATTACATAAAACCAATGAGACAAACACAAATACTTTTACAGTTTTTGCAATGCCAAGGTAAGCAAAATAAATGTGGTACAAGAAGAGTAATTTTTTTTCTCATAGTGACTTCAATATACAGTAGTTAAAAACAAATCCTTAGTAACAGGAGAAGGTAGTCTAGTCCACTGAATGTAATTTAAACATTATAGAGAAATATTTCAATAACTAATGATTGGAAGATGCTCTTTCTGCATTTTATACCAATGAGGCTGGATCCAAGAGCTTTATTTCAAAATGTTTTTGCCTTTCCTCCTGATCCACAAGTTTTGCAAACTCAACTACCATACTAAAAAGGCAAAATAATTTATTTTGGACATTCCCAGAATAATAAAGTTTCTTTGCCACAAAACATAATTTTGGTGGTAATGACCCAATTCATTAACTTTTGGTATGTTTGCACAGGTGTGACTGACTGCAGTTTAGCAAACAGTTTTGCTGATGATGGTAAGAGCCAGCAAAAGCCAGGCCACTAACTCTGCTAAGGTGTCTGAGTGTTGGCAGGATGAAAATCTAGAATAATGAATACTAACATTTATGGAGAACAGTACCGCAACACAATGACCAAATTTTACACAACTGAAGCTTAGATCCGCCACAGTTTGTCTGTGTGTCCATGTGAGTGTGTTAAACAGGTACCGCAATAAAACTTGTTAGGCAATATCCACCTACTCTCAAAATCTGTGCTAGAAGTCTGTTAAATAACTTGGTAGAATATTCAATTTATAAACAGAATTTCGAAAGAAATCAAGCAGTAATTTCTCAAGCCGTGATCTCATTACAAGCACAACATCCACCTAATGTATAGGTTAGCGTATGCAGCACTTTATTCATCATATCTGTGGTAAAGAAAAATATTTGATTGAACAACATGGTCTTCAGATGTTTAATTTTTGAGTATTTCCCAGAACTTCTAGTTCCTAGCTACTCACCTTTTTGAACCATGTAGTGCAAAATTTGTTCAATTAATGATGTCACATAGCTGACATCTTGTAAAACAGGCAAATACGTATTCTCAGATGAAAATACCTCAAGCATTCTCATAGGAAGTGCAACATTCAGACTGTCATCATTGCAATTTTGCAGTAGCCTATAAATGAAATTAAATTAAAATTATTTAACAAGATATTTCTCTTCTTTCACCACAGGCATATGTACATGGATTTAAAACTAAAATTATGAAAAATTTTTCACATTCACCTTAAAGTCATTTATTTCTATCTACTTGGTTTCCAAGTGTTCTCAGTGGCTTAGCTACATCTTTTTGATGGCATCTTTATAATAGCAACTCCTGATTTGAGGGTTCTATGAATATGGCACTCTGCCTTTAAATCCTACTAATTTCCTGCTCTCAGTGGTTTGAAAATTTGGAGATTTATTGCATAAAGTGGAAGAGAAGCAAAGAATAATACGTGTTTTTCCAACACGTATTATAACCATCTTAAACGTGAAGCTATGAAAGCCCCAGAGCAACATGGACTGAGAACAAATGCTAGGGGACATCCTACGCGTAACACAGTATGTCTTTGATTACAGACTGAAATATTAAAAAAACAACCATTCCCATCCTTTTAACAAGTTGCTTATGTAACAACTACCAGCAACCACAGAAATTATGAAGATTAAGAGCCTGCTTAGAATTTAAAGGATTTTTCAGTGAGGTGGGTATAGGCAGACTGGCCCTAACAACGTGCTTCCTTCCCCATCCGTATTAGGAGCTGCATTTCCAAAAAAAAAAAAACAAACCGATTTCAACTGTAGTGAAAATATTCAATTCAATGCAGTGACACCACAGCTGTGTCCCACTGCACATGAACTTTAAAGCCCACCACTCAAGGCTTCTGTAGTATCTGGTGTCACTGCTTATCATATGTACAATATACACACTTAGAAGAACACAAAGTTCAGTGACTTAAATCGAAACAATTTTCTAAAATCAAGTATTTTAAAGCTCTGGAGAGTATAACTAGTCCCTGTTATTGATAAGAACAAATACATTGTTTTTTAAGAACAGAATAACAGTAACTGCCAGATAGTCAAGTCACTTTAGTAGGTTTACCTTCCTGTGATGCTTCCACTACAAATAATGCATTTAATGCTGAAGCCAATAATGTAACTGCTCAATATACCTTAAATTCAAAATAAAGTGTAAGAAAAGGCATGTTAAATTATATTAGTTTTGAATATCTATCCAAATCATATCCTTAGAACATTAGTCTATCTCAGATAATAACATCTAAACACTATCAGTTCACAAGAAAAACTGGTTTCCACAAATACTGCTGATAATATCACTATACAAAAACAATTAAGAACATATTTAAGCCCATCCTAGGAGAGCATCCCTTAAGCACATGCTGAACTTGGAAGTCAACAGAGCTTAAGAACTTGTTCCTATTGTTCTACATAGGAACAAGTACCCTATACCACGGCCTACATAAAATAAATTTACATTTAATACTTCACCTGCTGCAAAAAGAAACAAACAAGTGCCCAACAATTTCTGAACACATTTTACATAGTAGCACAAAGGAAAAAAGAACTTACCTGCAACACAGCCCCAACAGTCTTTTTATTTGGAATAAGCAAGTAAGTCTGTCTGGACCATCCAATTGCTTAACAAATTGAGAATTCTGTTTAATTAAATTCTGACACATCCACACCTGCAACAAGACATGCACAAGTTCACAGTTTATAAGGACAAGTTCTATCATCTATGGCAACTCAGACAGTAATACTTGAATGCTGTTGTGGATACCTTTGGAGGACTCACAAACCATAAACACAGACTGAATTATGTTCAGCTGAGAAAAACAAATGGTTACAAAACATCAACTACATAACCACTAATACTAAACTTCCAAAGTTAACACTGAATTATACTTACAAATAACTTTACTCTTGCAAAAAAATTATGGGTTTTTTTCGCTTCGAATAGCCATAATCCTTTAATGTCCACTATTAACAGCCACTATGAATCACACTTACTCATACATTTGGGAAGTTGGCAGTGACTTTGCAATTGATATGTCAGCATTACTGAACAGTGAGGAAGACAAATATCTCCCAAACACTTGGGAATGACCAGGGGGCTAAGTGGAAAATACCATCTAAAAATTAAAATTGTAATAGAATTATACTATTTTTTTAAAATTACTGTGAATAATACACACAGGATTTTTCAAGGCTTCATTTCACATATTCATGCACTTGTAAAATCTAATTTTAAGTCATTGTGACTAAATGAAAAACAGTGGAGTGCCAGACAACAAAAGCCAGAATTCTTACATGAATTTACGGAAGTGGACAAAGACTTTCTCGCATTCCTTCAAAATCTTTCAAGTGAAAGACTACTTTAAAGTACAGGAAATATAAGTACTATGGATCAAAGGATGCAACAGTACTCACCAAACGCTTTGAATCGTCATTCTGTCTATAGAAAAAGAGTAACTGACGAACTAAAAGTGTCAGATTTGCTCCATTAGCAGTGGAAAATGTTCCTCCAGATTGGGCCAAATTAGCACAGCGATCAAATTCACTTCTTTGGATAGAGTACTTAAAAATAAAACATTAATCAATATATCAGCAATGGTTATGACTTAAAACAGAGATGCAAAATTTCAGCTTCTCATCCAAAGAGGTTGTGAAGCAGTAAAAGATACAACACAATTTGTTCAGAGATCAAAATACACACATGACATCATAGTTTAGGTCATAACTCTATCCTGTAACTCAAAAAGTACACATGCAACAAATCTGTTGCTTGTCAAACATTTTAGTCTACTAGTTTAGTTTACTCAAATTAATGAATTCAGACAAACAAAACTCTATCTTAGATGAATCTACCCAACAGCAACTTAGAAAGAATCACTTTTTGACTTGAACTACCACCTTAGCCATACTGGGAAAAACATTACAGGCTCCACTGGTGTGTGGAAGTTCTTAATACTCAACGGTTTTCATCTAATTTATCAGCTAAAAAACCATTGCATAATCCCACCGAGGTCCAGTCACATCTGTGCTTTGCACCATATACATCTGTTTATTAAACTACTGAGTTTGAAATGAAAATGTCAAGAGAGAAAAAAGAACTTCCACTTTCTGAAATATACAAATACTCAGAGATTTTTCAATGAAATTATTCATTACTAAAAAGTCTCATTTTCAGCAAAACTGTTTAACATCTTTCTAATGAAATAAACAGGTACTGACTTGATGTTTTCTGTCTCTGTACCCTCTTACAAATGACTGGATTATTATTGCATTTTTCAGCCTCCGCCTTTCTTCCTGTAAAACAAAGCAAGAAAACTGAAATCAACATCATGGGACTGAGTCTAATTTCTACCATTTTATCAAATATATTTGTATTCAAAATGGGTTTTGAATGAAAATTAAGCAGTAATAATTAGTAAAATAAACTACGCAATACACATAAATCAGTGAGAATGCTTTTTGTTTTTAAAAGCAGATTTACCATTAGATATTGCAAAAGAATTTTTAATACTTAGTAAGTATGTAATACTACAGAAACATAAACATAAACATACTACAGAAAACAACATAAACATTTTATTACTCTGCATCACTTTATTCTTAATGCATTTTATTAAAGTCTTAATACTATGTTGAATAATGTTGAAGCATTCATCAAATTCTATGACAGCATTCCTCCTTCTGCATAGACCAGCAAACACTGAAGACCCACTTGTTTGCTTTCATTCCAACAATATAAAAGTATTATGAAGCTGGCATAGTTTAGGTGAGGGGAAAACATCAGTTATTTGGAGACAGTACCTCTGTCAAAAGACAAATGAGGCTTAAAGCTCATTGCGGCCCAGGAGCACAATATGGAAATTAATAAAAATTCCTAGCCTTTTCTCCAAACCAGACATATCTAGTGAGTCCAGGTGGAAAGAGTAGCTAAAATCATTCCTTTACAATGGCTCACTTTCTGAGGAACTGAAAGCCAGCTTCCTTGAGATGGTATGTAAAGAGCACTTGGAGGGTTCCCTAACAACACTCTCAGCACATCCCATTACAATAAATACCTACAGGAAGTGGCTACTGTAATTATGTTTCTAACAATGTCCATTTGGTTTCTTAGGGAATAAAAGAGAGAAGTAAAGAGTTGCTCATCAAGCTAGAGCTACAAAGCAGTGGTTGAAAAAGGAAAAGTACAAGGATTGAGAAGCCTGCTTTAAAAAGATAAATTTTAACCTAATCAATTCTTGAACTACAATGAACCTGTAATTCTGAGGGCCGCCAAACAAAAAACACCAAAATGTTTCATAAATTTCATTAAAATACTTTTCAGAAAGTTCACATAAACTTTCAATTCACAAAACCTCGCTTTCTAATTTATTGTCCCATAAAGACACATCCAACTTAAGAACACAACCTGAATTGACCAGAGAAACACCAGACAAAATTGCTATTCAAGGCCTGTTTTATTTGTCTTGGAAACCCTGGTTCCTAAAGCAACACCTCTGAATAAGCAAATTCTTGATGACTCTAATTACCTTTAAAGCATGCACCGAAATCAAAATTTTGATAGGCCAAAGGGTATTTTTTTCTCTCCAGTTTCACTTACAGAGACACAGTCTCTTCACAACCACAATGTAAGGCTCGACTAAAACACAGATATGTTCTCCTTTTCTCTAGGTACTGGTTTTATCTCAGAACACATAATTGTCAATTAGAGACCCGTAACTGCCAAGGTTTTAAGTCTGAGGTCACTATTAGATCCTGCTACAGGCAGTTTTTTAAAAGCCATAGCTGATTTTATTCTCAGAGGAGCCATTCATTTTGTGAAAATGTGCTTCATGCCACAGCAAATCCTTGTGTGCATGTGTGCACATACAGAGATGAGTACGTGGCTCGGCATCAGCTTTGCAAAGGACAAAGTCAAGCAACTGAATGGGTTACCTTGATGTGTGCCAAAAAGTTTATGGACCACAAAGAAAAGTTTTTACACATGTTGCTAAGGATTCATTGATCACAAATCTGATTTATAACGTGGAATTCTGAATTAAAGGGTGAAATTCTACTACTTTCATACTTAACTTGGTCCATAATTATACACCCATGTTGGAATGAAAGAAAAGCCGTAACTGTCCACAGAAACTGAGGAGCCACTGCAGAACTTGTGCTTAATCTAGCAGGGGTCAAACACACCTAAGGGCTAAAGAGCTGTTTTCTTGATGAGCATGAAACCTGCATAGTTATACTTTTAAAATAATTTTTAACAGCAAAATTTTTTCAGCTGGGGGGAAATGACAATATTAGCATATTCACTCTAACTCCATACCACTAAATTTTGGTTTTTTCCTTTCAATGCCTATTCCTCTGTATTATTCCAGACTGAATTATCCAGAGCAGTAAGCTTCCATCATAAACCAGTATTAAGGTTGCCTAAAGCATCACACATCAACTTCTCACTGCTCCTTAATCACGAGGTGAGTTCAAAGCACTTGAGCACTTTTCAAAGCATTCAAGTTCTGATTTTACCTTCACAGAACTGAGGCACACACTGAAGTGAATCAGTGAAGGTCATCCAAGAAACACAGCAGAACCAGGAAGAGAAGGCAGTTTGCTGAGACCAATCCATAGTAGCAAAATCTCAAGGTAAAATTTGGAATTTACAGGCTAAATGTCTATGTTTTCTCAACAAAGACTAGATTCAATAAACACCAAAACATAAGGAAAAATTCCCTTTGCACCCAGTGCATGATTATCTTCTTTTGAGATGAAAATCACTCCTAAGAAACATCTTGAAGTAGTCAAACTCTTTTGCCAATTAAAACATACTGGAAGACTATACAGAACTTGCAAACTGAAACAAAACATTGCTGAATCAAGGACTGCAGCAGAAGTACTTCACACTGTAAATGTTACATCAAAGAAAGATGCAGTGGGCAGGCAAACGCTTACAGGCTACTTTACCTCTCGTTTTCTCCTTTCTTCCTGAGTACGATGAAGGAGAGAAGCCTTTTCTTCCTGTAAGACACAAATAAAGATACTACTGCATTTTCATTCCAACATGCTTCAACTGTGTTCATGATATTTAATGTAGACATCACTTAAGGGATTGCTCAGAATGCATAATACATAAAACATTAGAGAAAAGTAGGTGTTAATCATTTTCTGAACTCACAAATACATGACAAGCAGCCCTCCCAAAAGAACAGTGATGGAGGGAAGTTATGTCCCTACGAAGAGCGACAGGCAAAGAGCAGCAAACTGTACTGATCCCTGTCCAGGTTTGTGTTCTCAGCATCCCAATAACCTTGGCAAACATCACCCGCTTACAAATGGCAGAGCTGGAGCACAATAAGGTCCCAATCCCACCAGATCATACCAAATGCCTGAATGTTTTCCCTGCCTGGAGGGTACATAAATCACCGGCCCAGGTGCACACAGCAAGCTGTGGCTTGTTCAAAGCAATCACATCCTGTTCCAAAGCCCCATGCTTTTGTCTAACTTGCAATAAAGCATGAAGCTCTTATATTTACTTATCCTTTTTCTCAAAATTTGTCCAGAAAAGATGTCAAGAGAGACATATAGCATAAACAGCGGGAATTTTTTCTTCTAAATTTTTGAACTCTTCACCCAAATTAAGGCTACAAATCAAAACTTTCAAGACAGTAATCTCACCAATAGAGAAGAAAAAAAAAACCACAACTAAAGTATTGATGAGGTCTTAAAACCCATCATTATTACAACAGAAAACCCGTGCATTAGCTTTTAAAACACAATCTTAAATGAGTACTCATAGATTACAATATATAAACAAAGCTTTTTTTGCAAGAGTCTCTTCCTGGATGGTTCTGTGTTATTTCCAAGGAAACATACAAAATAATTCAATTTTGATGCACAGTATTCAGTTTCCACTGCAAGCAGCAGGAGATGAAAGCACCCTGGCACTGTCCCAAGTCCAGTCTAAAACACACAGTAGATTTAAGGAAACTATTTTCTTTATTTGACGCTGCACTACATACGACATACTTCGTTTTTCTCCCTATGCCCCTATTAGCCTAGAGAAGTTAAGAAATAAAACACACTTAAGCTGAAAATGTATTATATTTGAATACATAAAAATCAATTTGAAGCTGGCAAACAAGTGTTTATAAAATATTTAACTACAAGTGGAATACTTTCAATGTCCATCAGCAGATAAAAAAATGAGAGCAAAACTTCTGCATTTCTTTTTTGATGATACAGAAGAAGCAAAGTCATTATTCTCTTAGTCTCTTTAGGATGGAAAATACTCTAACATGGACCACCAAAAGAGTGAAAAAGAAAAAGACAGATGTAAAAAAGGAATTTGAAGTTGGGTTTGTATTTCAGATCATTTACTGGAGGAAGCATAAAGAAAAAAAATCCCACAAGGTTAACCATCTTTTCCTCTAAAGACAGTATTTATGGCCAGAGACACCACTAACTACAGCTATTGCCCTCTAAAGACAGGGTTTGTTCCATGTGTTAAACACAGTATAAACAAACATAACGAAATCCATACATAAGGACGATGTGTCTCCACTCAAGCAGTAGGAAAGGCACCAGGTCTGCTTGGTTATGAAGCAAGAGAGTGTCACCTCACACACACTCACACGAAGACAAAATAAGGTACTAAATTAAGAAATAACCAACAAGTGGCTTAAAATTTCAGAACTTTTTCAACAGCTGATACCCGATGCATTAAAGAAGTTAGTGAAATGTCCCTGTTTAGAAGTGATTGTTCTGCAGGCAGCACCATGTAAAGTACGTTTCTGCTTAGAAACAACATTTTTTAGTTTGTCTTCACACTTCAGAGAGAATTGAAAGGAAAAGCAGAACAAAACAGAGAAAAGGGAAAACAAATTGCTACGTGTGAGTGGAGAAAAGAATGGTACGAAAAACCACAAAGAAACACAAGAAATACAAATGATTAGTAGATAAAGGAAAATAAGTGGCCAGAAGGCTTATCAGAAACAAACAATTTTAAAGCACTTGAAGAGGGAGGGAAATACAACAGGGCAGTGTATCCTCACTTAGTGTATCACCAGCTTTGCATTGATGAGGAACTGGGTCTCTTTGTGGCAAGCACTTTACACCAATGCACTCTTTAAAAACCTAACAAAAGTTTTTAGTCAACCACATCCTTGCTTTGAGTACTTGTAAAGAAAAACACCAACTTGTTTAAGTATAAATTAAATAAAATAGAAGAACTGTCTTAAGGCAATAAAATAGGCAAGTACATCCCACCTTTAAACAATTATTATGGGTCAAATAATACTGTTACTCATGTTCACAAGACACACACAGATTATAACTATGACTAAAGAATACATTTAAATTCAATACAAGAAAAATATATCCCCTTCAGAGCTATTCAACCGAACTGGAATACACTGTCTCTTCAGAAATTAAAAAGCAACAACACATGTGCAAGAGAAAACAAACTTGTAGGAAAGAAATGAAAAGAAGCATGAAACAATCTTCTCCATCTACAAAGGGCATACACAACTATTTTTGCAGGACCATGAAAAGCTCAGTTTGAGAAGTTTTCTACCCCGGATCTGTGAGGCATGACACAAAGAAAGAAGAAAGCAGAGGAACAGTATGTGACAGCAAAACACAATGCGACATTACAGACGGTGACGCAAAGAGTAAGACAGAAGGAGGAAAGAGGTGCAAAGAGGGAAACAGATGGAGGACAGCACACAGAAAGGAAAACTTGTGACTGTCACCAAAGAAATGTTGGGTAACATTTGAAATGTTAATTTGTACATGGGGATAAAACTGCTGTGCACTGTACTGTTCATCAAAGCACAGTTCCAAGTGGCACCAGAGCTGTAAGAGAGGAGTGATGGGAACTGCCACATCTGTGTTACACACAGCGCAACACTGTCAATGGCAGTGCTTCAAAACCTCCAATTCCATCCATAATGATAAAAAATTGAATTAAAATTGTTTTCTTGTCCTTATTTTGCTGAAATACACTTTCTGGTTGCAAAAGTCATGTTTGCAGAACTCCTAGCTTTTACATATTCTAGACAAAGACTGAATAAGGTACATAAATATAGAAATTATTATTCTTTTCATCCTGCCTTTTAACACTTTGTCTTGAGAGAGAGAAACTTTCAGACCTCTTGGCTCAAAATCCAGATTCAGAAAAACAAAATGTATACATAATTAAATCCTTTTCAACAGTTCTAGTATTTGTTGAGTCCTAAAATCTGAAATGGAACACTCCTGGACAGCTATATTAATATCAAGCTATCTTATAGCAAATAAATTTAAAACCTAAATATGCCAGATGCAAAGATGAAACTGAATAATTATTTTCAGGTACTAGCTAAACACTGATCACATTTAAAAAAAAATAATAACACACTGAAGTAATAAAATAAATATTATTAATAAATGCTTGATGTTTACTTGTCAACAGTTTATTTTGGTTGGTTAGTTGAGAATGCTTTGTATTTAACATTACAATAGATCACGAAAAGCACAAGGCATGACTATTTATGAAATTTTCTTCAAAAAACAAATAAGCACTTGACCTTTTAATTTTTGGGGATAATTATAAAAGCTTGTATGGTTTTCATCTACAAAACCCAAGAACTTGCATCCTTTTTTCTTTCCATAAAACAAGGAACATGACTTTATAGCTGAATTTAGTTTGAAACACATAAAAATTAGTAACAACTCCCAAAACAAATGAAGTGATCTAAGCAAATTATAGAATAAAGTTCCTTTCAATACAAGTATCTAATAACCCCAACAAATAAATGGAAAATTTTCTAGCATTTATTTTTAGAGAACAAATGTGGACACCAGGAGATGTTCCCCACCTTCTCAACAATGTTCCTATTTCCCAACATTATTTTAGACAAGATGAACTCCAACTGGGTTTTTTTTAATCTGAATTGTAAAAGAAATTCACACTTTAAAGTGCTTTTGAACTGAACCTCAACAACTTAAATTCCACTGAACATGTCTGAGTAAAATATGTTCAGCAGCTTGAAATATTCTGCTTTTAAACAGTTTGTGACTCTTCTTAACAATGATGTAAAGAACCAGAGCTATGTTTATATGTAGAGAAGACCACCTTGCAGAAGAAGGTATTTTGAAGCATGCCCAGGAGGAGGCATTTGGCCAGGGAAAGCCTGGTCTCACTAAGATCAATGTCGCAGTGCTTGCTAGAAAACACCTCAGCATTTCAGCTGCAATTTTATTGTAAGAGGTAGGGAGGAACCACTTCTACCACAGTACCCACAGAGCCACACACAAAGGAACCAGGACTTGACTGAAGGCTCTAGAGGCCAACTGAAATGCAAGGAAGTTGCTTTTACATTTACACTCAATTTGTCTCTATTATGATTTTTAAGCTGTATATTGTACACACAGCTGCAGTTGAGTGATGTCTAGTGAAAGCTGTCCCTGCCCATGACAAGGGGGTTGGAACCAGATGATCCTTAAGGTCCTTTCCAATGCAAACTATTCTACGATTCATCATTTTCTCAGGAACAAGCAGCAAAAATGTATTTATAAAAGCAGAAAAATTTGGTTTGAATCTGAAAAAATAGCACAGAACTGAAAATAACAGCATAATCACTGCTGTCAGCTAAGTACAACCCCATCTTTTGTAGCTTGCTTTCAAATGAGGAGAATTTGAAATCCTACAGAGGGGAAAAAAATCTCCAAGAATCTAGTATGCATTAACTGTATAGTTTACTGACAGAAAGTCAGTATTTTACAACATGATGGTCTCCTCATACTTCCACCCCACAGATCTGAAATTCAAAGAGTATTTCAAGACTTGGGCTTGGACATTGCAATGTTCTGGACAAAACAGTTCTGACTCAGAATGAGGTACCTGCATACGGATCTACACCACATGCCTTATGGGACAAAGGTCTTAGGGAGCAAAGCAGTGCAATTCTTCCCCACCATTCAAAAATAAACAGGGAGTTGTACTTGTAATCTACAATTCCCACACTATAAATCCCTAGTATCATTTCACTTCCATTGTCATATGGTGTAGATGCAAATAAGTTATAATAAAATAAAAATTATTTCTTCCTAAAATTAGTATCAACTGTCCTCAATCAATCAGTAAGAGAGAAACAAAACAGTCATTTAACTCTGTCCCGCCATTGCTTATATCCTACAGACATTTATCACAACAACCAATCCCGGCCTGGGCAGATCTCTCCATACATTGGAGATCTTACAGCCCACTGTCTGTAAAACATTCACTTTTATTCCAGAAGTTATTTCATGTGTAGCATACAGACAACAAAGAGCAAACAAGGTGCTTTTGGAGTTCTACCTCTGCACTTCAGCTGAAAGCAGGCGGAAATACACACAAGAATCAATGGCTTAATGTTATGTTACTAATTTAAGAAAGCACATCAGTAACTACTAAATTAAAATGTAAACAAACTTTGTAAATTGAAGACATTTGATTATTAAAAATGTCCATATTAAAAGAAATTACAGAGTCTTTTTAAAATACAGATGAAATCATCACTATTTTCTCATTGGTAAGCTTCCATGTCTTCCACAAAAAAACCCCAAAGATCAAAAGAAAACCCAAACTGAATGAAGTTGGTTTCACTTTCACTTTCATAACCATGCTAACTCATCTGTATTACAAATTCTGAAAAAGGAGGGGTCTTTTAAAATCATCTCATAATGCATTATAATTTAAAAATATTTCAAATAGTGCTGGGATTTATAAAAGTATGGTTTAGACATCTCAAGTGATACTGCACATTTGACTGAATAATATTCTTTTAACCATTCTTCCTGTTAGACTTCCAAGGTGTCACTCACACGTTTCACAATGTAATCAAATGATGTGGAGCTGCAGAGCCCCTCCTACATCTCAGCATGGGTGTAATCATGAAGAAATTTTTCTTAATACTCATAAAATTAGTAAAGGAGCACTAGGCCTGACGTGGTTAAACCGATTTTGTGCTACATCACCAAGAGTCCGACCTCATGCTAAACTCAGTGACACCTGCCAGCTGTCCCCAGAAGGCTCGGTGACGCTGCACCTAGCAGAAATCTGTTCACTGTACAGACACAGGTGAAGGACCATCTGTTTCAGTCCCCTGCACTCTTGGGTTGGGTGAGTCCAACCTGAACTGCACCCCAAGCCAACTCCTCACGCACAGCTCCCTATTTCCTGCCTAACACACCACAGACTTTCTGCAGCCACAGCCTTTCAGGCAACAATTACTGCTCTGTAACAAATGTCCATGAGTAATTCAAGATGTTCCCGTACTGAACTCCAATAACAGCATTCACTTTTGGAGGCTACTTTACTGCAGAAGTAAAAAAAACGGTTTGCCAGTTACAATTAAACTAAATTCGAAAATTTCTTTTGAAGAGCCTCGTAAAGCAAGGAACCATGTTTTCAAGGTGATGATAAGCTACCCCAAA
The DNA here is from genome assembly GCA_013397565.1 of Ptilonorhynchus violaceus. Lineage (NCBI taxonomy): Eukaryota > Metazoa > Chordata > Aves > Passeriformes > Ptilonorhynchidae > Ptilonorhynchus > Ptilonorhynchus violaceus. The sequence continues at coordinate 77,877 of VZRJ01006417.1, forward strand.
AATAAAAATAAATAAATAAACCCTGCTAAAAATAGCTTATCAAATTGTAAATAAAACCTTGTATCTACAGCCTCAAACACAGTGCAAATAGTCCAGATGAATCAGCAGATTCTTGAAAGTAGGTTTAGAAGGAAAAGTCCAAGCATTGACACTACCACCTACATTTTTACACTTGTGAACAACGCGTTATTATAATGTTACAATAATATTTTTAAAGGATAAGTCACTGGGGTAGTCATTTTGAGAACATTAATTTGCAACCTAGGACTAGAACAAAAGTAAGTGATACTTAAAAACTACTTTTTTGGCAAAAGACATGGGTGGATTGAAGTACCTCTCTATGGCATCCACAACTCAGACCACAACACACATGAATAAAAGATGCAAACAGTGCAAAAACAGACCTGAAGCTCTCTGGTTTTATAATTCCAAAATACCATAAAAATTAGTGAAGGCAAGGCACACTAAATTCAGTACCTTTCTAACTGCCACAATGACTCAAGTCCCCAATTATATTTCTACCATTGTGCTTATCCTGATAGAACTTACAGAAATCAGCCCCTTGTGAGGCCTAAGGCAACACTACAGACACACATGGAGCTGTCAGACAGGTGTCAACACGTGTGAGCCGTGACCAACACACTTCTTGTTTGCAGCTGCAGTTACATCAGCAAAACCACACTTGTAATAGTGTTGCTGATCATTATTTTGGTGTAGTTGCATTCACATCAGACTCTGCTGGCACCTTTAGCACTGACTGGCTCCTGAGACAGGTGTCCCCATTTCCGCAGTGGGAGGGTTTTGCCATTGTAGCTACAATGGTGGTGCAGCACCATCTGGGAAACTTCCCCAAATTGGGTACAGAGTTGTTCTCAACATTCAGCAGCCCGCATGGCACCAGTATTTCTGAGCTGTGCTTTCTTCCACCAAAGCAATCACAGTAGGCAGCACTAAGTATCCAGCTAATTATCAAAAGCATGACAGCGGTACAGGGTTGGAGCTATACACTGTATCTTACTGAAATCATACACCATTTGGGAGGGCAAGGGCATTTGTCAAAGAACTGAGGGGTTTTAGTATGTGTACAAAAAGCTGAAAGGAAGTATTTTACAATTCAGCCTTCCATAAAAATTAAGTCTATAGGTATAAGAAATATGATCCCAAGGAACCCATGATGTGAAATAAGGAGAAACTTGCGGAACCCACATAAACACTTCCCACACCAACCTCTGTTGTAGTATGTTTTCATAACAGTTCAGGTAAACTATATTTTAGAAGTAGTTTTTGATACTGTTTAAATAAATTCTTTCATTAGTCCTGTACATGGTTTCTGAAAATAAGCACCTATTCCAAGGGCACTCTAGGATGTCTACATAACCACGATGCCCAAAGCTGCGTGTAACTGATTCGCACTGATGCAGCACAAGCACTTCAGTGAACCAATGCAAAATCATGAAATCTGTGCACCAGTCAGTATCAATCTCATCATGAAATACAACCTCTACTGCACAGAGTGAAGGTTATGCATCAATTTCAGCTTGCAATCCTTTACATTCTAATACTTGTCCTTGGAAATTTATACCTGTGTAACATTAATAAATTTGTCCCATATAATTAAAATAGACATAATTCTGATAAATTTGCATGAACCACTTGAGTGTGAAAGAAGATGTTACTATAGTTGTTTACATCTGTAGAAGGCAACATGTTCAGCAAGAAACACTAGGAGCAAGTCAGGGTCAAAAGTTGCGAAGTACCTAAAGATTACAGCTGAGGACCAGGGCACGTTCTGCCAATTCCTACTTAAGCTGGGGAGTATTTATGGCATTTTGACTCATGTAATGCAAGTTTATGTAGCCTAATGAATAGAAATGCCTTAAGACAAACAGAAGATGAATCAGAGGAAAAGCTGCATAATCTAAATACAGTTCTGTTACACAACCTCTTTATATTGTCAGTATATCGAAATGCAAACTTCACTGTGATTTTAATATCACATACTGCAGTATTTTAGCTCCTTCCCTCACTGTACTGTTAAACCCTAAAAGTTTCCAAGAACCAAACTTGCTTATAGTGCACAATAAAAAAACCTTACAACTTATTTTTACCCCATTAAAATTCAAAAATACTAATGAAAACACTCATTAGCTTCCCACACAGTCATCTTCAATGACAATATGGGGACTCAGTATTTTCACAGTGACTTAAAGTGACCCCTACAGATCAGGCCACTTCTAAAAACACTTCGTCCTTTCTGTCGTTCTTCGGAAGTCCTGTGCCCTTCAGTGCTCGACTGAACATTTGACTACTCTGTCCAATCAGCAAGATCTGAATAAAACACTCCGCTTCCTTCCCATCAATAAACACCAGGAGATCAAACAGTCTGGTACAGCTGACAATCCACTGCTACTCACCCTGCACACGACAGACAGACTGAACCTAAACTTGACAGAGCCCAAGCCGGCAGCCCCGGCTCACGTGGATGAACCTCCCCCCGCAACTGGGGTTGTGTGAGGCTGTGTGTGTCCCACATCCCTCCGGCGAGGCGGCTCCACGCCAGACATTCCCTCTGCAGGGAAATGACAGGAGGTCTCCGAGTCCTTCCCCCTGGAGAGCGACTGCTCGAGAGCTGCCACCGGCCACGACACCCGGGATCGATCGATCGCCTGCGGGGGGGACGAGCCAAGGAGACATTTCCTCGCTTCCCAGAATTCTTACTACACTACAAGCCTGGGATGGTGTGGCCTGATTACACAAAAAATAATAATAATAGAGAGGAAGGGAGATCAGAGATAAACACATCACCAGGAGGGGAGGGTTTTCCCCCCTCTATTAAACCTTAGTCATCGCTGCTCCCGTTGCTGAAGGCCCGACGGTGAAAACACCGATACCAGGGCGGGGGGCGGCGGAACCGACACAGACACAGGGACGGACGGGCACCGCTCCTTACCTTCCTACTCGCTCCTCCAAGGGACACCTTGGGCCTTGTTTTGAAATCCCCTTCAAAGCTGAACATGTTTACAGCTTATCCCA
>VZRJ01006417.1:80929-121710 GCA_013397565.1 Ptilonorhynchus violaceus
CGACACACGGCCGCGCCCGCGCCCCGCCCCCGGCCCGCCCGGCCCTCAGCGGCGCCGGGTGTCCCGGTGCGGGGGTTCCACGGGAAACTTCCCTGCTCCCGGTCTCCACGGGAGCCTTGTGCGGGTATGCGGGGGCGGCTGGAGCTGTTGTGCCGCATCCTGCCCGGATGGGCCGCTCTGAGGAGAAGTGGGCTGAGGGTCCAGCCGGGCTTTGGCACAGGGCTGCCTTCCTCGGGTTTAGTGGCTGTGGGAACACACTTGTTACACGGACACACACACATATATAGATGTAATTTGTACTTTTCGTATGATAAGCATATCACAGAATAAATTAGGCTGGAGAAGACCACTGAGATCATAGAGTCGAACTTTTGACCAAACACCTCCATCAACTAAGTGCCACTATGTTTCTTAAACACCTCCGGGGGTGGTATCTCCACCAACCTCCCTGGGCAGCCTCTTCCAAAGTTTAATCACCGTTTTCTGTGAAGAGATTCCTCCTGATGTCCAACTTGAACATCACTTGGTGTAACTTGAGGCCACTTCCTCTCGTCCTGTCGCTGGGAGAAGGGACCGACCCCCACCTGGCTACAGCCTCCGGTCAGGGAGTTGTAGGGAATGACAAGGTCATCCTTGAGCCTTCTCCAGGAGGAGATGGACACGTGATGGACATCGCCCCATTGCAAAGGCTTTTCTTAGCCCGTTCTCCATTTTTCAGCGCAGTGACCGCATCCTTCCAGACACAGAGGTGATACGGACAACAGCAATAACAAAAAGCAGTTATTCAGTCAGCAGCTCAAGGTGCTAAATAAATACAGGTGGCCAAATCCAACTTTCATTCCCTTTAGTGGAAATTCGATTGAGCCCTAACTCGTGAATTCTCACATTGGCGTATCACAACAAACAAATGGCAAGGACCCACGTCAGGAGAGGATGTATGGGCTTTTCACCTCTTCATACCCGGAGCACAATGCTCTTTAGCTATTGCCAAGCTGATTGACAAATGAAATATTTGTTGCCATTTCATTAGACTTGGATATTCAGAAGAATGTAAATTTTAGAATTTCAGACTTTTCATAAGGGAACAAGTGCTTGGCAAGAGTAAGCATTAGCCCGGCATTTCCCCAGATAATATAGTCTCAGTGTAAGCAAGCCTAGCTTCCTTAAATACTGTTTACAAGTGCAGATGGGGTTTAGAGTGTTGTGAAATACCACATCAAGTGTTTGTTCATAGTTTCAACACATAGCATTGCTGATGAAATACCCCACCACTCTATATTGCAGCGATAACAACTTTTTTTCCAAACGTGACAAGATCCTTTTCAATTGGACTTAAGCCTTGATAAACTTTGTAAGTCTCATACAGAAAAGGACTAGTCTAGGTGTCCATAGCAGTTAATTAATTAATTTTCATTAGCACAGAAGCAACCTGTTAGGTCATGAGTTTGGGCCATCTTTATCAGTAGAAAAGGCAACTTAGGGGTGCAATCCCTCCTCATGCAAGAAGCCAAAGAAACATGCGGCTGCCGAGAGCAGTTTCTATGAAGTAGGGTTTTGATTGATAGACATTTGACATGTTCCTGCTCCAACATCGGAAGGACACAAGATCCTTTGCTGACCCCGGCTGTTACATTCTGCAGAAGTAGTTGGTAAATTACATGGGTCTAACTAATGAATGTCTGAGAAGTCTTGGTGATTTCTGGGGTCCCCAGCACAGGAAGGACATCAACCTGTTGGATTGAGTCCAGAGGAAGCCACCAAGATGATCAGTGGAATGGGGCACCTCTCTTGCAAGGAAAGGCTGAGGAATTGGGGTTGTTCAGCCTGGAGAAGAGAAGGCTTTGGGGTGACCTAATTGTGGCCTTCCAGTACCTGAAGGGAGCCTGTGAGAAAGATGGGAAGAAAGTTTTTACAAGGGAATGTAATGACAGGACAAGGGGGAATGACTTTAAACTGGAAAAGAGTAGGTTCAGATTAGATATTAGAAAGAAATTCTTTACTGTGAGGGTGGTGAGGCACTGGAACAGGTTGCCCAGGGAAATTGTGGATGCCACATCCCTGGAACTGTTCAAGGACAGGTTGGGTGTGGCTCTGAACAACTTGCTCTAGTGGGAAGTGTCCCTACCCATGGCAGGGGGGTTGGAACTAGGTGATCTTTATGGTCTCTTCCAACCCAAACCATTCTGTGATTTGATGATTCTATGATTTGCATGTGCCCCGAGAGGCCACTCTAGGCATAATTTATCACATAAAAACTTACATAACAGAATAAGCTGAGTGTATTTGTCTTGAATACAGTGAATTTATGGAAGCATAAAAGAAATTGTAAATGTATTTTTATATATCTATAAATACATATATATAGAGAGAGAGAGGACAAAAGTCAGAAAACTCGGTGTCACTTAGTTAAAAAACCAGAGCAGAGACCAGTTTAATATTCTCAGGGAGCACCAAGAACAGGTCGTTCTGTGAAGGAAGACAAGTGGATGCTGAGCACGACCCCAGCACAGGCCATGCCCTACCAGGTCAGAACACGATTCCCACAGGATCCAGAGACAGAAGGCAGAGCCTGGCAATGGTTACAGCGTTCATCTGGCCCCAGGCAGGGTGAGGGCATGAGTCCGGAGGGGCCAGGCGGTGCTATGATGTAGGTCCAAGGCCAATCCAGGAGGAAGGGCTGGAGACAGCCACACATAAGCTTAGATGGACTGATGAGCAGTGGGGTGACTGAGTGGGGGCCCCAGCTGAGGCTGTTCGGGGCAATCCAGGGCCCTGACAAACAAATACTTGAGGATGTAGGAATACTGCTCTTGTGTGTGTGCTGTGTTAACCTGCTTGCCTCACCTGCTGCAACCTTTCCCATCTTTCTCATCTCCTTATTGCACATTCCACAAGACTTTCTGTGTTCTAATCACAGTTCTCTGTCCTGTGGTTGTACCTTTCTGCCTCTGCTGGTATGTGCACACATTGCTCCCAGGTACGGGTGGCCTGCAGAGCTCCAACTGTTTATCAGATGCAGTTTCTTAAAAAGATGTCATTACTCAACGTTTTCTTCACTCCCTGAAATCAATTTTTCCGAGTGTGTGGAAATACCATCTTTTTCTTGTAAATGCACATCACAGAAATTAAAACACCAACACCAAGACAGTGTCAGTTGTGGAAAATATAGCTAAAGTGTCTTTCAATCTACATTACAGAGAAACTTGTCTACGGAGTCTCTCCAGGGCCTGACTCTAGGTACCAAAGGACAGGAAAAATCTGTGGTGCAGATATGGCTGTTGTAAGATCTTCTTTCTTTTTCACTGAGTGAGTGGCTCTAAGCAAAGCCATCTTCTAAAAGTCTCTTGTTTACACTTCTGAATGTCTCTTGTTGAGCAGAAGAAAAAGAGGAATGAGTATCTGGTGGGTAGCAACAATAACAAGAGAAATAATTCCTTCCCAACAGTGATGAAGATCTTGAGTTGTACTGGGTGCCAAGGATAACATTACTGAGATGACTTATGAACTTTTAAAATTATGAGCTACTGGTACCTTAATGTAAGTAGCAGCACACTCTGTCAGGGAGATTTTTTTATTTTTGTAAATACTCTTTCTACATATTAAAACAAATCAATGGCACTTAAATTTTAGAAAGAAAATAAATATTACACATTTTACCCTTTGAATGAGCACTATTGTATATCCACAATCTCTTTTTTATTGTCAAACTAATCCCCAAACAATTTAACTTCTGATGCATTGTTCTTCTGGCCTCATTCTGTACACACATTCCTGATTTAGACAGGGTAAGCAATCAAGACTGTATTTGGCAATTGCTCAGTTCTGTAGGATATGATGGCCAAATTGTCACCATCTTACCATTACTTTCCATTCCCTATGCAATTACAATAAAGTGTCCTAAACTTTTTTGCTGACTTGCTGAACTCAGACAAAAATCTGAGATGCACTGACAGCGCCTCATTATGTGCTACATTATTTCCCAAGGTACAGAGAGATTTTTTACAGGACTGCATAAAAAATGAACAGTAAATAAGTTAGAAATGCTTTAATTTACAGGAGATGAGGCTTGAGATTAGTCCAAATGCTGTGACAAGCCAATATCTGATTTTTAGTAATGCTTTTAGTAAGGTTTGCATACATGGACTGACAGTGGGAGGTAATTTTTTTTTTTTTTTAATTTATTTACTCTGGGTAAAACACTGAAAATTAAATCTATTCTATCAGAGAAGATACTGGCAAGACTGTGATGTAAAAAGCACTTCACTTAAGCACTTCCTTTAGTTAAACCTGAGTGCCAACAGACACTGCCAAAGAATGAAGACATTTTATTTAAAATTACACTGGCAAGAGACCATCAAATTATCCTTAACATTTTCATTAAATTGAGATACAGATATAGTTAGGGTAGTAAATCTTTTCAATACAAGGAGTTTATTCCTGAGCCAAAGCCAGATTCAGCAGTAATTGTAGGAACTATTAAGACCTAAAGCCTCATCTACATTACCAAAACAACTGTTCAAGGCTTTAGCCCAGTTTTGAAAAATGGACAGGCTCCATCCTGGACTGCAGAGCTAATCACATCAGCAAACTACAGTGATACCTCTGGATTCCAGTCTGGGGCCGTCATTCCATGTTTTGTTGGCTTGGTTCAATGAGATTTTTGGGGTATCCATTAGAAATCTACAAATATCTATTGTTTTCTTGCCATCCCTGCTCTTAAGGCTGCAAAACAGTCAAACAAATGGAACCTCTCTCAGTACCGACACCTTATTCCTCTAAAACGATGTTGAGCTGAAGAGACTGGGGAAGCTTATATCCATAGTTCCCAAGATGAAAAGGTTGTTAGCCTATAGTCTCAGCTCCTTTATAATATCTACAAAGCAAACTTTCTCCCCAGAGATGTCTACATTTCATTCACAGCTTCTGATGGAGCAAGATCATTTATTTTCAGAATCCGGTCTTCTGAGGAGCGTTGGGGTTAAGGGCTTGTTATAATTTTATAGCTATAATTGTGAGACTTTATTATGTTATTTGGCAAATGTTAGTTAACCATAAATCGTATTTTGTTTTCTGGGGTTTAAAAATATAAACATACTTAATTCAAATACTATTGCTGCAAAGATGTTCAGCTAAATAGTAAAGATTAGGATCCTGTTTTTCAAGTCAGCCTTAAAAGTGGACTATTTATTTTAATAGGAATGGAGCATTCAGTATCCTTAGAAGTCATTGAAAGCCCAATATTAAAGAATAATTACCCTCAAGTGAACATAATATAACTTCCTATTTACCTTGCTATCTTTGGCTCACCTTTGATACACCTGGAAGATTTCCCTAAACATAAGCATTATAAAAATTGCCATTCCAAGCAAATTCCAACATGTTGATTTTATGCTGAGACAAACTACGTGTGCTATGGGCCAGTGCACATCTACCTGTTGTTAAAACATGTTCCATTTAATTTCCTACTTAAATTGGTTGGAGTATTTTCACCCTCCCTTGGTGCCCATGGAAGCAGGAACCTTGTCAAAGTCAAATCTTTCATGTGGTTTGAGAAAAACCAGACCAGGTTATTTCTTTGAGTTAGGTCACCTGAACTTCCTTGTGATCCAGAAAGGCACATACACACATCCACACTTACATGTGTATGTATTGATACAAGGATACATGGATATGTTTTTGTGCAGCAATTCTCAAAAGAATTTAAAGAGGTCTTTCATAACAAATTACTCATAATTACGAATGTTAACAGTCTTGAATGTCTGAAGAAGATCCCAGCACACACCAACCTATGCTCATTAAATATGGACACTCAGTTGTTTGTTGTACAGGGCTTGGACTCTTGTAAACAGTAAAAAGAATTAATGAGAACACACGTCAGTACCATGCCCACTCAGAAAAGAAGTTTTCAGTGACCAGTTCTTACGAGGTGGAAGTGGCCTTCATCTGCAAGCAGATGAAAGTTAAAGGCAGCCAGTAAGTTCATATTGTGGAGACTCATTCAAAATGTATTTAAGGGGCACAAATTATGATCTTGTGGAAAATAAAAGAAAATATGAAAAAACCCACAGAAATAAATTTAGATAACTAAGAGGAAACAATAGTATTCTGACATCTAAAATTGTTCTGGAGAATTTACTACAGCTAGGTATGGGATCCTAGGAAATTGTTCTGATTTACATCTGTGTATCATTCAAGTTATTCAGATTAATTTTCTGCATGGGTGTTTTAGCTTAGCCCTATATGAGCTGTATAGGTTCTTCTCTAATCTTAGCTTTTGCATGGCTCAGATCCATTCATTTAGCTTGCCATTGATAAAGATGAGCATGGTTACACAGAATTCAGTAGGAGTAAAGACAGTTTATGCTGCCCTAGAATAAAGTTCCCGAATTTTACTCCTACCTTGAATATTTCTTTATGAGTGACATCAGTGTAATCTAATTTTAGCTGTCTAAATATTAAGCATCTGGTCTAACTTCTTAATCTAGACCTCTCCATACAGAAAGTCCTTCTTCTTCTAAACTCCTCTCTTATAATGGGTTTAGGTCCTTGGATGTGCTGATTGATTGAAAGTTCATGATGAGATTGGGCACTTGCCATGTGCAAGGCTGAAGTTAACTGGGGTGAGTTCACCCTCCATGTGGCTGAAGATAAGTCAACAAAGAAAATAAAGAAATAAATAAAGAAAATAAATCAATAAAGAAAAAATTTATCTTTCATCCTTAAAGAAGAAGTAATGATGCTTAGACACTTCTAAACAGAGTTTTAAGACCTAAATAGCAAATGAACAATAAAATTATTCAGGATTATTATTATTATTAGTGTCACAGAAGGATGTTGAGAAAAATGTCAGAGACTGTTGAATAATTCCCGTTTTACCAATTCTAAAGACTGTAATTAACATCTACTCTAAAAAAAGACACAGAAATGACATTTGTCTTTTGATCTCTTCCAGTAAATTTGGATTTTCAAAATGCCATTAGGAAGAGATGAAGGTGCCACAGCCAGGATTCAGGAGATGTAGTTTAAACACCCAGCACTTCCACTAATCTGCTGCATAATCGTGACCAAGTAAGGCAGCTGGAAAACATCTGTACACAGAAGGACCTGGGCTCCAACTGGGCAAGTTGAACATAAGTCACCAGCGCACCCTTGCAGGAAAGAAAACCAACTGTGTAGTGGGTTGTATTAACTACAGCATAGCCAGCAGTTTGATGGAAGGGACTTTTCCCTTTGAGAGTGCATCTGGAGAGCTGCATGCAATTCTAGGCTCCTCAGAGCAAGGGAAACTTTGAAATACCGGAGGAAATCCATCAGGAGACCAACAATGTGATGAAGGACTGGACTGTATGATACAAAGAGAGGCTGAAAGAACTGGGTGTATTCAGCCTTGAGACCAGAAGCTGAAGGAAAGACCTCACTGCACTTTATCACCATCTAAGGGGAGTGTATAGCAAGGGTGGAACCAAACTCCTCCTGAGGCAATGGACACAAGTTGCAATCAAGAGGCCTTGGACACAAGCTGCAAGGAGGGAAATTAGATTATTTTCAACTACATATGGGGAAGAAACTTTTCATGCTGGTGGTGGTCAAACACTGGCGTGGGACCCTGAGAGAGACCTTGTGAAACCTCCACCCTTGGGGACATTCAAACCTACAATGCACAGTGTGCTGAGCAATCTGCTGTCCTGCTTTGTTCACAGGTCCCTTCCAACCTCAACTCTGACTCCATGATTCAGTTCACCTAACTGATGGCCATGGTGTGGTTGTTTGCACCTGATCTGGTTGCTCTGGGTTCCTTTTGGCATTGCTGTTGTGACTCATCCCATGCCAGCTTCACAATGAGACTCACCAGCCCATAGTCAGGATTATTGCTCAATTGCTGAGATCTTTCTGATGACAAAGGGAAGTCTTCTCTAAGCCACAATGACTTGATCATATCAGTCCCACACTCTTTAGCTCTCTTTCACATTTGCAAAGCAGAGATACTCCTACCTTAATGTTTTTTCGGAGGAACACTTTTGTTAATATTTGACTCTCACTCTGAGGCTGTGATGTTGGCTGCTATGTGTGGAAAGAGGAGGAAGAAATAAAGCCTTCCAGATGATGACAGCACAGTGGCTCCCTCCTCCCCTAAGCAATGCCAACAATAATTTTAAATCAGCCTTTTATCTTCAAATGTATTTCAGAGCCACTTCAGAGTGAGAAGAGCTACTTAACATATGAACTTTCAGATGGGTGGGTTGAAGAAAATATGGAGCTTTCCTTTAAACAATTAGAGACCATTTTGCTAATCAATTTTTGTCAGGCGCCTAGAAACATTTTTCATTATCAGATTCCAAATTGTCTTAAACAGTACGAACTAATGAACTTTTATCAGTCCAGTTTGGGTTACTCTGATGCATCCTTGCTCAAATTAAATAAATCACAAACCTTAATTAACAAAGATTGGCATGACTGCAAAAGCAATGAATTAGTTTGTACGCTGTCTGAGAGATCACAAACGTACAGTAGTTACAATTAATGGATTTAATTTTAAATGCTAGGGCCCCTGCATGGAAGTGCCTGAGAAGTCCATCCTGGCATTCTTATTACACTTTAATTATAATTGATGTACCCGGGAAAGATGTCAGCAGTGTACATTTTAACACAGGTACTAGTCTCCCTTAAGAACTCACAGTCCTTGCTTGAAACAGTCAATGATACGCAACAAGATTTTGATGAAATCCAAATTTATTAGGGTTATTAAAAGTTATTAATTATTTGGCACTGTAGAGATGTAATCTGGTACTATTTTTTAATAGACAACTTTATATATTTAAGTTTCAGAACTGAGGTTTATTTTTAGTTTAAAACATTTCTGTCCCTCTTGGCCCCCTCCTGCAATTCCCATTTCTTGCAGATTTCTCTCTTTTTTCCCTTCTTAGGCTGAGCTCTTATCTGCCAAGCAGATATTTCCAGCTATTTTCCATGCTTTTTTCCCAGCCTCCAGAGAGGTCTTCACTGCTCTACTATCACTGTTCCTGTATGAAGCAACTCCCAGGAGGTTCAACCAGCAATGAAGAGTTAGTGAAGTCTAAAAGCAAACACCAGCAGAAGATAAATCCATCTTCTGTGAAATGACATCAGTCCACTGCCATTGTTTGAGGTGTCAAGCTTGACTTGAATTTAAGTGGCCTCAAATTCAACATTTCCAAGGATAGTCCTCTGCTTCCCTCCATCCCACATGCAGCCCAGCAAGCAGGAATGACACCAGGCACAAGTGAAGTCAGATTCAGCCCAGGGCAGAACAGCAGCTCTGCTCCCACTTTGCCCTTACCTGTGCCATCTGCAGGACAAGACCAGCAGCTCCTAACTGCAGGGGGGCACAGGGCTCAAAAAGTGGCAGCAACAAGGAAGGAGGTGGTCAATCCCAAAAGCAGACATCATTGCTTCAACCCGTCTCTCCAGAGCAGCGATGGCAAGGACAGCTCAGCCAGGATCTGCATCCTTCCACCTTCTCAGAGTTGTCTGGACCACACTCCCAGCCCTTCATTCTGAGGGCACTCCTGTCCAATTCATTAAATCTCCCTGTGAGACACTACTCTTTTGCTGCAGGATGAGTTTAAAAAAAAAATTTATTTTCCAGTTGACTGGAGACACTTAATTAGAGCACAAACCTTATGATAACTTGTCCTTCTCTTATTGCTTCAACTTCTGGACTTATTAGACTATGGGAAAACTCCATCAGTCAGTTAAAGAGGAAAATTAATTTTCTGATTACAGAGACTGGAAATGGCAAGTGGGTGAGCCCTGAAGGCTCATAAAAAAACAAAAGGCAATTAAAATTAATCCCATATGGATTTTGTCATTGACTTTAATGCAGTCAGAATTTTCTTGATTCCTTAAAAAATATATTTTTAAGGACGGATCAAGATTATTAGGGTCTCATTCATAATTTTTGAATATTTTGGCTTGGCAATAAATATTTTATGGAATGTAAAAGAGGTACAACCATTTGCTAAATTTTGTGTATTATACATCTCTGGAACACAAACCTGTAAAATAAAAATTAAATTATGTGAATCGAATAATTGATGTAAGATCTACAAAACTGTGTTTTGTATTAATTAAATACTCACTTTCATCAGTTCCATTTTCTATGCTTAGCAATTAGTCCCTACAGCATTTGAAATCAATAACAGCCAAGTGATGGATGGTGGAGAACAAAAACAAAATACTTTTAACTGAGAAATGGAACCTTGCCTACAAGCTGTGCTAGTTTTGCACTATCTGCTACCATAGCCGTAGGCAGATAACTATTTTGGCCAGATAAGAATGCACTGTTTGCTCTCTTGTGGAATTTGTTCCATTTGCTTCTGCAATGATCCATACACTTTGGATCCAGGACCTGGAAAGGCATCCTGCATCATGCACTCTGATCCCCTCCTACCACAGGTTCTATACATAAAACCCTTTTCACAGATTTATGGAGCTCCATCCCAGGAACACTTAGGCTGTTTGAAGTAGAAACTGATGGGTTTCCCCTACAGGAGTTTGGCCAATCCCTGTTTGAGCCCATTTATCCTCGTCGCCTCTGTAACATCCTCCAACAGCAGAATCCTGTTGCTGCATGCTTATAAATGCTCTGTGGGTGAAAAAGTAATGCCCTCTGTTCTAAGATTTTACTTGAATGTTTGATGGGTGTCCCTCAGTTTTTATGTCTTTCCCATTTTCCTGACTAATCCCGTTAGAAACTGTTGCAGAATCTGGCTGATATGGAGCCTAAACCCACTCTTCTGATTTGCAGCCCAACTCTGTTCATGGCCATTTTATACCCATTTATTCTTGCAACAGCATTGGCTTCTGTCTTATCTGGTGGAGTGTTGATAGACAAAATCTTTCTGCCCCATCAAGTTTTCCTGGGCTGAGCAAGCCTTGCTCTGCTGAGTTAGGTGAGGTTGCCAGAAACAGGCTCAGTCAACCTATCAGCCTCCTGCCTTTGAAAGGGATGATCCCTGATTTTCTTCTCCTTGTCCTCCTCCTCTCTCTCCTGCCCATGTGTATATTTCCTGTGCAACTGGTTCTGGCTCTTGTCTGACCTTTCAATTTAGGTGATTAAATCAACAGAAGAATAACCCAGCAGAAAATATGAAGAGTTTTCTGCTTGTTTAGGGAGCAGGATTGGTTTGACAGGTGGTCCAAACCAGGCTTGTTCAGGGCACCTCTGGGTACCACTGTGTGTTGTAAGATCAGCTCCACACTCCCAGCACCATCTCAGGAGCCCTTCTTCACACTTTTTGTCAAGACATCTGGCCAGAGGTGGGTGATAAGTTGCAGAGCAGGTCTCCCTTGTCGTAATGAAACTTTCCTTTCACTCTTTGAAGTACTTCTGTAAATGCATTTCCATTTACTTTTCTCATCTCTGCATAACACTGTTGTCTCCTAATAGTCCTGGTATTCACTGGAACATCATGATCTCCATTTTCCTCACATTCTCAGTTGATGAGTTCAATTTACAGCAGAATTTCTTCTTCTAAAGTCTTGCCTAGGCTTCCCAAAAGCGGGACACTTTTGCGCAATGAAATTTGGACTCAGTTTTGGATTCCGGCACATTCAATTATTCAGTACTTTCTTTCTCTTGGATATTCAGGTTCCTTTCGGTATCAAAAATGCCTCTCAACTTTTTATTTTTGGCAAATTCCTCATATGTGTGTCACAGTCATTGATAGAAGAATTGTACAAGACAAGCCCCAGGCTGGACAGGCTCTAGAGAACGTCTGTGGTGACCCCCGAGCTTAGACAATTTCTGCTTGACTGAAGTTTTTCTCCACTAAACTGGGATTACAACAATTTTAAGGAAAATGTAATGTTGCAAAGCAGATTATGTCAGACCACTTGACCTTGATTTTGTTCCTCACCATCCAAGGTAATGTAGAGCCTAAACAAGAGGAAAAGTTAAGGAAAAAAAAAGAAAAAAAAGTAAAAATATACAGGTCAAGTGCAGTCAATTACTGTACTCCTCTGGCTATTTTCATTTGTTTGTGTGAAGCTTTTTTAAATTGGATTTTTTTCCAGAGTAGATTGTCTTTGGAAGGCTTCCTGGAAAAAGTACATTTAAAAGTTAACTTCAAGTGAATAGAAGGTCATGAATTTGTTTAAAAAGGAGACTGGCCCATGTTTAATCTCCTTATTGCTTACAACTGGTGTTAATAATTTTCAGGTGAATATGCTATTTATTGTTATTTATTTGGCAGGCAACTAAATCCTCTGCCTCCACTTTATTTATTCTTAAATTACAATGACATGGCGTGTTTAACATGGTTGGGAGTCACCAGGTACTATAGCACACATAATCTTCAGATATTTACTTATCTGACTATAGAGGCAGAACAATGAGATCTTGAATATTAGCTAGTTGCTGGCTGTAATTGAGTTATTTTTAGAAACTGTCATGATAAAGTTTGATTTTTCTTCCTGACTCTGCACCAAGCTGACATGATTCCTAAGTAAAGCTATTGCCTTCAGGAGCCACAAAAGCAAACCAAACACCCTGGGATGCAAAAAAACATGCAGCCTTTGATATGCATTTGTTGGCCCTACACTGTACACTATCTAACTAGTATGCAAAACTCACAAGGGAACCAAATTTTATGGATATGTTTAACTTTCGAACTCCAGAAAACCTCTTTACTTATTTTCAGTCTGTTGCTGCTCGAACCACAGTTTTGCAGAGCAGTCTTATGCTGTACTTGAGATGCTATAGCAATGTGTCACTGCTAATTGCTAATTTACTAAATAAAGTATCTCTGGCAGCAATTTTCCAAGACATGACATCTTTTGCAGATTGTATTTTGATTTTAAGAACATTAATCTGAAGAAGTCCAATAACAAGGCCTGATGGAAAGTAACATCTTCCATAGCATAACCCTGGTCTCTAGGAAAAAAAATGTAGCTGAGTGAATACAAAGAAAGCATAATTATATTAGAAGAGCAGTTATTGCTGTACTTGCATTAACCTTGCAAGTCTCCTGCCTGCAATGCCTATATAATGTATTTTACCCTGCATTTGATAATGAAATATGATGAGCAGATCACTGTGGCAAAGTGCAGAAGGTGATCAGGAAACCCTCACTGATGACCAGCACTGCTACAGTGTGCAGGATCGAATGCTGCAACATGAAAACAAGAACTATAGCTGCAAAAACACACAATGTGACAGGTAAGGAAAAACAAGGCAAGAGGGAAAAATGTCAAGGATTCAAGTTATTTTGATCATGGTACATCATCTAGAGACTTCCTGAAATTGGTGTTTCATTGTTTTTGAACAAGTAGTAAAAAGCAGCCATTGCTTTTGAGAGTTTGGGTCTAATAGATACAAGAGTGAGGAAAGGCTGAAAGTATCTATTACCCTGAAGAAACAATGCAGAGACTGCGTTCCTAAGATCAGGTAGGAAAGCACTAGGAGAGATCAGCAGAATTTAGTGTGGATCTCCTTGTGTCCTCTTTCCTGTAAACAGGTTGGGCTGCAAAGGTTTATTTAAGCATGGAAGTTTAACCTATAAAGCAGAAAATGCTGTCAGTAGTTTTGCAGGGATGTTGTCTATCTATTGTTCTTGTTCAAACATGGCAAAGTTATTGGATCTCACATGGATTCTATTTGTCAACATTTAACTTTTCATTGTTAATCCATGATCCTTCAAAAATCTCTGATTATCAACATTCAGGCAGCCAAGTCACAAATACTTTTGGAATTAAAAGAAAATAGACGCGTGGCTGGTATTTCCAGCAAAGCTAGGTGATGTCATCATTGAAGTGTAGTTTCTAGTCATAGTCAAATCCACACACAGAAACTTTTAATCCGGAGAGATAAAGCCTTGAACTCGAGTTGATAAAGGCACTGGGGTAAAGAGGCTGAAGTAACCTGGTCCATGTTGGGTACTTACACAGTCACAAGGCAGTGTTAGCCCAGACCAGCTCTGCTCAGCCAGGGCCTTCTCACAAATCCTCTAAGAGTCCAAGAGTACTTCCATGTTCACTAGGAACAGAGTTGCTGAGCAGATCAACTTTTACCAGTGCTGTGACATATAAAACTTGTCTTTGTCAGACAAATGAATAAATGCAGAACAATATGAACAGAATTTGAAAGTTACTTCACAGAATAACTCAATTGAAGCTAGATAAAAAAACCTACAGGAAAATAAACTCTGTAGTGATGACACTAATAAGACTAAATAAATTCATAGCGGTTATGGACATTGACCCCTCCTAATATCAGACCATAGTTGGCAAATGTTGCGATTTTCTGTCATCTGAAAGAACTGGAATGTTCATCTTCAATATTTAACATTAAAACTGGATTAATTCTTCTAGCTATTCAAGTTTCATTCCTTTACTGTTAATAGTCTTCTTGTGCTGAAAAAAATTCAAAGACTTTTCATGTTATTTTTCTCATACAATTAATTTTTACGACAAGATTACACATGGAGTTTTGGAGGCAGCATTTAATGTTAAACCACTAAGATGTTTCTCCATTGAAGGCTGCATTGAGATATGCCCTCAAAGCAGGAATTTAGTTATTTTTGTACTACAGAAATCTGCAGTTGACTACAATAAGCTTTCTGAAAATTCACAAATGCATTTGCCTAACAGTTTGTATAATGTAAGAAAATAAACTTTTTTTTCTGGGGGTTTCATTATTTTTCTTTTTATTATTAGATGGTTTACTCTATAAAAATATCTTTAAAAATAAAAAAAAAAAATACACGGGTTTGGTCATGTTTACCCTGTACCAAGGCCTTCATACGAAAACTACTGTTAAGAGTAAAAAAATACATTTTGGGGATTTACTGCTGTGAAATCAGGCTACTGGACTGTAGCAAAAGAAAGACTGAAGGTACATTCTGGTTGTGTGAATCTGCTAATGTAGCATCTCTGATTCCATCGATTTATTGTTCCTTTTTAATTACCGTCATGGCAATGACAGTATACTATTTTTAAATTCTGGCAGTTTAAAAATCTTATAAATTTGGAGAACAATTGGAAGTTCATTCACTAACATCTTTTTGGGCCTTGCCTCTGCAATCTGCAGGTCATCATGTGGGTGTTGTCACTTAATGTTCCACTGACTATTATTTTAGAAGGAACGTTGTCTAATGTGACAGATTGATCTAATCACAAATGGACTCAGAGTCTGGAGGATTAATGGATTTGATGACAAATACTCAAGAGACAGCCCAGCACCTGGGTTTACATGGACATTTGTTTTTAAAATAGGAATGAAATTGTTTTCTAATATATGAATAATAAGATGTCTCTGTCCCAAACTCTTAGTCATAGGAAACCAAAACTATTAGTTGAACTCTTGGATAAAGCCATTACATTATGTTCTAGCCATTTTTAAAGCAACTGCTTTGGAAAATTTTATTGGCAAATAAAATTCTTCTTTGGACCTGTCTAAAAGCAGTTTCTGAAGTCTGTAGGTTGAAAAATGATCCATTTGTAGATTATTCTAAAATCTAGGACATGGACTATTTTAAGGTTTGCTAATGTGTAAATTTTGGCTTTCATAGAGTCACCACATTTTCATATTCCAGAGCTTGCCATATAACACTCCTCCCAAAAATATACCTATTATAAATTACTTTCCAAATTAGTTTGTCATAAAGTTTTTTTATGGCAAATACTGCATTATACAATAGGTTTTTTTACTCATTACTTGTGAAGAATAAGCTTTGCATTGTATTCTTCCAGGACAAGTCACACAGAGAACAGGAGAGATAACAGATTTTATCAGAGGAGTAACTTCAGGTTGGCCAGTTGAGTGATTCAGCATTTCGCTGGATTTTAAACACTTGGCCAAAGAAGCCCCTCTGCTACAGCCCCTTCACTGCAGTCTGAGCCCCAAACTTACTCTTTTTCTCTCTCCCTGCCATGTCCCAGAGCAAGAGGCTCTGTGTGATTCCCAGGTTTCAAAGTTACAGCTCCCGCAGCTCCAGAGAAAAGTTGAAATGCAAATCAACCAAGGACGATCGTTTTCTAGCAATCTGAAGCACTCAACTATTTATGGATTTTGTTATAATTTTTTAGCCATGCAAGGTCTTGTAAGAGATCTTTCTGAGTGACTCAGAGGAACATCCCCCTCCATTCCCATGGCAGGGGGAGATTCTCCCATGGAGATTTGAAGCTGTTGTTGCTGCTTCAATACACAACCTCATAAAGCAGCGCTGGGGCCATGGCGAAGATGCTCAGCCACAGGTTTGAAGGCCAAAGCACCATGAGAAATGGATCTGACACCATGTAAATAAATCCAAGGAAATCCACCAGCAATCCCACTCCTTCCCGTGAACCATCGCTTACTCCACAGTGCAGAGGGGCTGGTGCCAAAAATCCACATAGTCCCGTCATGGCCTCTTCCAGTTAAGCTGGTTTAGGAGTGTATGGTATCTGACTATTGTACAAATCATTCCGTGGATGTGAGCATTATGTCATGTATTACCACATATCACAAGTATTACCATGCACACATAGAGGACAAAAAAGTAGGAAGTGGGACAGAAATTATCCTTTTACATAAAGATTTCCTGAAATTTTCTCTTGTAACTGGACTTGTATCCTTTTTTTTTTTTTGCTTTTTCATGACATTCAAGGAAGGAAATCTGTAGCATTTATTCAGTCTGGGCCTCATGAGAAATTTTTTGGGGGTATGCTATTATTTCTCTTTTTCAGACTGCTTCAGATCCTGGCTGGACCAGAAATCCATGGTGCCTCTCAGCTGGTGAGTCAGGACATCACAAGAGACAAGAGGCTGGCAGCTGTGGAGAGGATCTGTCAGATGTCTTCCAAGGACTGGTGGGTTTGTTTTTCACAGTTGTTTCATTGCAGTTGCTGGTGTTTGGTATATAAGACATCAGCTGTCTCTCTCTTGGAGACAGACTACTCCCACCCTGGCACCTGTGATCAGAGAAATCACAGCACACACCTTCAAAAAAACCCCCAGAAATGACCAATTATCTCTGCTAATTTTAATGCAGTAATGAAGTAGAAGAAGCCTTTTATTTAAGAAACAAGACAAATTCTTTCAGTGCTCTTTAGCTGCTCTTAAGAGTAATTTTCATATTGCTTTTAAAGCACAAGATGGAGTAATTGGGTGTTCTGAAAGCAGAGAAAACCCTAAAGAAATTATAGAGGTCATTTTAACAATCAAATCAGTTGTGATTAATACTCCATACTTTTATGCTTTCTAATCCTCATAGAGGAAACTTCAAATGACAGAAATATCTGATGAAAGATGGCCATCAGCTGGAGTTTCCTTCTCATCTACAAGATTTTACATGGAGGAGATTAAATTGGCTGGCTTCACAGCCCTATTTCCTCTCAAGCTCATTGCTCCATTCACTCGGTCACTGCCCACCCTTTGCTAGAGTTATAGCCAGGAAATTCCCTGGAAAATCAAGCAAAGATGACATAGGACAAATCCCCCAAAATCCTTTCCTAAAAAAACCCCCAAAACCTAAAATACTTTTTAAAAGCATTAAATGTGCTCCTCACTGATTCAAAAACATAGAAAAACAACAGTAAATGCCAGCATTTCCCCACAGGCCTCTGCACTTGTGTTCCTCTGCCACTCCGGTGCTGACCCTCGGGAGCAGAATTACACTGCACCCATGCACTTGTGTTCCACTCACCACCCACACCACGAAGCAGCAAAATGTGGGGCTTTTCCTGGCATGGGGAGGAGGTGTTCTGTCCTTCCAGCCCCTCAGGTGTCCATGGGTTGAGAAACCCTCAGTCCTTCATGTCCCCATCCTGTGTATTCTCGCTCCCCTGTATTTTAAAATACCTATGGCTAATCTGCACCCACGGGCATTTGCCCTGTGTTTACTGAGAGAAACCTGTGCTGAGAGTTCTGGCCTTCCACTCATTATTTCATTCTGCCTTGCCAACACCTCTCTCCAAAATCCTACAGAACTCAGCTGCTCCCTGTGTTATCCTTAGGATTACGGGAAGATATAAGGAGGCAAAAGGAATGATGCTGTTCATGCTGGTTTCTGATCATTCTGGTGTTTTTCTAGTTGTTTTGGATTCCTTTAACCAACATTGTGATAAAACAAGGGTTCTGAGGTTTGGAGACTCTCGATTCAAGGTAACAGAACCCCTTAAAATGTAACACTGTCAAATGCAATAAGCAGGCTAAGGTTTACAAAATCTAAAATCATGGTTACAGATTATGGTGGTCTGGTCTTCTTTTTTTCTGTTTCTTTCAGATCACATCTGGTACAGTTTCAAAATTTTTTTCACCTGCAAACTATATGTGGAATTAGAATGATAATAAAGCTAGTGCTACAGAACTTGGGCTGATAATGAATAAACCAGAGCAAGAATCCAAGAATCTGGGATGGAAAGCATTGTAACTTTGTTAGATGGGTTTTATGCTGACTTAGTTCCCAAAAGTTTAGAAGTTGGGCCTCAGCTTAATCCAGCAGGATTTGGGTCCTTTATTATTCGTACTTCTTTCTTTTCTTTGTTTTGGGTTTTTACAACCTGAAGCTGCCACTCAAGTTTCTCAGCAGTTTGCATAACTCACACAGGAAGGATGGAGGTATTTTGTCTGTCAGAAAACATCCCCAGTTCCCCCAGCTTCAAAGGAGGCCAGTCTGGATCCTGATGGTCTGCTCTGGTTCTTTGTCAGAAAACCCTGTTTTTCACAAGGTTAAAGTACCACTTCACAAATCCTGTTTGTACATGATGATAGTACAAGAGGGCTGGATTATCCAGGCAGGCTGAGCTGTGTTCAGCCTGGAGAAGACACGGGAACAAAGGAAACCTGGACATGGCCATCCTAATCCTTGGACCACTAGGCTGTTCATTAATCCCAGCTGCCTGTGGCCCCCAGGATTTATGGTTCACCGTAATGGTGGGATTTTGGGCTCTATCCCTTTTCCTGGGAATGTATATAAAGGTCAGGCTAAAGCTGACTTCCAGGTCTTTGTGATGTTGAATTGCTAGAAAATAATTACATAATTTACAAAATAAAATTAAATGTCTCCTCTCCTCACAACTCCCATTTGCTTTCACACCTGATGAAAACTTTGCAAAAGTTCTGATACTCTGGACCTGGTATTTGTTGTGGTGCTTCATCCTCATTTTGTGCTTTCCTACTTCTCCCTATTCTCCTTCAACTCTCAGGCTTAGAACTGCTCTGTCTTGGGTTTGTAGAACACCCAGCACATTGCGACTCAGTGCAGACAATAAATAGCATTGCAGCAATAATTAAAATTGGAGACTAGTGTCCAGTACAGATAGGGAAAAATGTCAGGTTTTCCCATTCAAGTAATTCCTGAGAGAAGCAAAAGCAAGGTCCCTATCCTTTCTTGGCACTGAGTCACTGATGTGACTTCAATTAGATTTTTCAGGAGCAACAAAGATTATGATATGAATGCAGTTTAATCAGTCATTTTACAGCAGCAACAGTGGCAATTAGAAGTGGTTTAGTACTTTTAGGTCAAGATTAAAAATTATAGAATTTATTGCTGCTGATTTAGAGATTAATGTGCCAATTAATCAATTACTCCACATAAAGAATTGACAATTCGTTGACATTCTTCTTCCAGGATGGCAAACTACTGTTTAATAGTTGAGGATTTAAAAATATACATATATGGAGCTAGAACAACAAGTTCTTCAGAAGAAATGCAGGTGGATAAGGATAGGCAAAATAAAAATAACATCAAGAACCTTGGCAGTTTTCATCAACCTCTGTAGCCACGGGGTTGTTGCAGAATGAAAAATCAGATACAGCATTTGATTTTTGTGTAAGACACAAACAGAGCTGAGGTTCATAGGCAGCCTGGGAATCACCTCCTCCCAGACCTAGTTCTGTTCTTTTCCTTTCTTTTCCTTTCTGTTCTGTTCCTTTCTTCAGGAGTGGTCAGAAGGCATTTGGGGAGCATGGAATGAAAGGATAACACAATAGGCAATCTCCCTTCAGCTTTTTCATTGGGCTTGACCATACCTATCTTTCTTGTTTTGAAATAATCCAGCCCGCCTGTTAAATCTGGCCTCCAAAACCTGCCATTCCCACTTGATGTCCTGTTTTGATGCCAGCAGTCAGAATTGCCTGGAGGGTTATCTCTGTTCTGTACAAAACCGGAGTCAAGCCTCCAAACCAGTGTTTGTGTTGGTGCTAGAAGAACCAGCAGCAAAGGAGTTACAGGGCCTGGAATTTGTGTGAGAGGAATCTGCCCTGAGCTGCCAGTGTGACTCCCACCCAGCCCGGGAGGGATAGAGGGTACTGTCTCCAAGATGCTGAGAAATCACTGCCCTGGAGGCTGGTGGGCTCACTCTGGTTTCTCTACTCATAAAATACTGTCTCAGTAGATCAAAACAATGTGGCTACTATGGCTACACGGTACTGTGCTACTCAACCAGAAGAGTGTACACCTGTATCCATAAGGAATATTTGCATCTGTTTGTATTTGCAGGAAGGAGAAAGAAAAAGAAGAAAGTCAAAGATCCAAATTCCTTTTGATATGAGTATTTCTACATGCACAGAAATTGTATAAATGCAACGTACCACAGAGTTTTTCATTATTTGAATCAAATCTACCGTAGGAAATGGATGAGCAAAAGAGAACTTTTGCATTTAAATAACTTGTTAATGTCTAGAAACCAAAACAGTCACAGAACAGCAATAAAGAAGCTCTTCAATTGTTGCTGGAGGATGTCCATAAAGAGGATATAATGAAAAAGACTGCCCAAATGTGCAAGGATAATATAGTTAATGTATTACTTCTTTTATTATTTTATCATCTTTCATTAATTGCTGGCATCTTTCCTGCAAAAGCTGGTTCGTGAAAAGGGCTTTTAGTCAAATGTCCTAAATGAAACAACCACTTAGAACCCAAGAACAAGGTTGAAACAAGGTTCACCTGACTTCCCTAAATCACACTGGAGGGGTGAGGGCAAACCTCATGGGTTTCATTTCTTGGCATCCTAATGTCAGGACTGAACCAGACCCCACAGAACGACGTGCCCAGGAGTAGAGCTGTGTCTGTATCCTGAAGTGAAGACCAAGTCTGAGAGCATTAAGAGGTTCTTCTGTCCACCTTGCTGGCTGTCAGCTCACCTGGACTTGGGCTTTAACTGTCTTTACTGAATTCCAACAGAATCAAGCCTGGCATGGATGCTGGCCAGGTGGGCTGTAACATTTTTCACTCTTCCTAGCCAAATGACCACGCCAACACCTAGGCACCTCCAAGGAGTCCCGGGCTCGGTTTTGAACAAACAAGAATAAGGCTTGGCCAGTGCAAACATTTCCCCTCAGTATTGACTGTTGAAGGTCAACAGCTTTTCCAGAGACCCTATGAGCACTTCACCAGGACAGGAGAAGCAGCATGGAGGAAATGTCCCCGTACACAGAGAGCTGTAACAGCAGGTAAATGAATCTCCAGGTGAAACAATGGGGAGCAAAGGCTGCTGCTCACAACAGGGAATGTTCATCGAGGTCACTCCTCTGCCTCTCCCTCTCATTCCCCTAAGGCTGCTGGGTAGGAATGCCCACAATTAGCACAGGGCCTGACTTCAGGGAGTAACCCAGGGGGTCAGGTAATATTCGGAAAGGCCTATTTCAGTTCTGTGCCAAGAAGTTTCCGTGTGTGGGCACTGCAGAAACGGAGCCCAAGGAAGGGCACACATCATCCTGCTCTGAGCTCTGGGCCCAGTCCAGTGAAGTCTACAGAAACATTCCTAGTCCAGCTCAGTGGGCTTTGAATCAAGTCCTTCATGCAGGAGTATTTGGATAACTTCTCTTCAGATGCAGCAGTGACCACTCCTCTCCATAAATTTTAGAATCCATATATTCCCAAGTCCAGTGCTTACCCCCATTTCCTCACTAGAGAAAGGTCATGAACTTTACTACATCAGGGGTATGGAAGTCACTGATCACATGCAGATGTCACCATTTTTGACTGACTGATTTTTATTAAAACTCAGTGAGAGTCAGATATTTCCCAGCGTTGAACACGGGTACTTCCTCACTCACAAGCTGTCCATTTTATATTCCCATTGCAGTTGTTCACCGTTCTTCTGTAGCAGAGACTTTTTTTCCAGCTACCAAACATTCAGCTCACATTAAAAATATAAACCAGCAAGGATATTCTGAAATTTATGGAGAAAATATCTAGGGAGAAACCCATTCACTGACACTGGAGTAGGCACCACAGAGACAACCCAGCAAATAAGCAGCCAGGAACAAAAGAAATATTTTCTTTGCCAGACCAAATTTTATAAAAATCCTGAGCTTTTGACCTTTAGACCATAACAACTGATTTTAGTGAAATTGCTCCCAGGTTGCTTGACAATAGTTGGGAGGAGAATGAATCCATATGTCTTCACTTTATATTAATTTCTAACACTGTCAGGAAGACTAAAGGGCTGCTTCACCCCAGGCAGTGTGTGCAGAACAAAAGAACAACCCCTGCCTCTTGCACAGGTTATGTTGCTGCTTTTGCTCAATTACTCTAATTAAGCCATACTCAGTTAACTGGATTTAAGTATATCTAGTTAAACTGATATATAAGGGAAACACATGGAAATCTTGATTATATTCATGGGGACTGCACCAGTTTGTAACCTTCTAGTTTGGGTCTGTACATGCCCCCGTGCTTGCTGAGAGTTTCATGTCAGGATGCACCAGAACCAAAAAGGAACTTTTCAATTAAATCCTTTCCAGTTAGCAAAGTGCTGGGCAGAAACACTTCGGTTTACAAGAAAATGTTTCCTCACTTTCGGTTGGAATTTCTGGCCAGAAAGAGGAAGAAAAAAAAGTTGATTTCAGGACTCACTTGCCACAAGGGGAAAGGTCCAGGTCTCTTACACAAGCAAGTGCTGGCAGCTGCCAGGTTTGGTTAACAAGGTCTGTGGAGAAGACTTGGTGCTTAGATCTGAGCCAACTGCTGCTCATAAATAACTGCTAAGGCAATTGCAATGTCACCTGAGGTAGCATGGGGACCATCAGGCGTGTTAAGTTCATAGGATTCCATCCAAACCCATTGCAACTTAAGAAAGTTAATCCAAGTAATTTCAAATCCTCAAATAGGGCAAGTGAGACACAGAGCATCCACGAGCTTTGCCTGTCACAGGTAACATCCCCTGTACTTACAGAGGGTATTTCTGCACAAGTGAAATGAGAATTTCTAAGCAGTTTCTTGCTGAACAGATTTAACTTTCTGTTTTATTCCTTTGCAAGATCATTCAGAAATTACCTGAGAGCTGTCACTGCATATTAGGGTCAGCAATTCCAGTGCATGTGTACAAATTATGAAGTTATTTTTATGCAGTTTTTGCTCTCTCTGACATGTGCCACATGGCTGATAGATTGGCAGGGTGAAAACTTTGAGCATGAGAAATGTAATGATTTGCAGAAAAGGCTATTTTTGGTAAAGAAAATGAAGTTTCCCTCTGGCAAAAGTTGACCATTGTGGGGTGACTGAGAACAAGGGCAGAAACACACTTTCTCCACAGACACAAGCCACACAGCATCTTGGCCCTTAAAAGCAAATTAAAAGTTTCCTTGGGTTGTTGAGATCAGGGATCCAGAGATAGGTACTCAGTTCCTCTTCCTCATTGACAGCAGCAACTTCCACTATTAATCAGACTAAACTGGAGCTTTTTCACTTCATCCTTTAGACTTGGTAAATAGGGTTTAGCAACCATCCTTCTCCAAGCATTTGATTTCAAAGCTTTTTCAGTTTTTTCTTTCAGTCATTGCCAATTTTTCCTACTTTTTCTTTCCACCCTCCCCATTTCCAAGTCTGGTGGGACATCAGAGCTTCTTCAGCTGCTGCCTTTTTAAGGATTTGGCACAGGGTCACCGTCTTGATCCCTGCGGTCCCAGAGTAATTTCAATGATTCTCTTCTGCCACGGCTTCTCCTCTTGAGGAGTGACTCCTTTCCACTGCAACTTTTTGCTGACTGTGTTGCTTGCTTTCTCAAGAGTTTAAAAATAGTGGGGTTTGATGATTTTTTTTTCCCTGCTTGCCAAAACCCAAAACATTTAAATGCTTACCTTGCCTCTCACAATGGAAAGAACCTAATGTGCTTAAACATGGGTTTGAGAGTTCATAGGCAAGAGGAGATTGCCAATGTTTGAGAGTCATTCATTTCCAATACAGAGGGAAAAGCAATTCTGTCATGATTTGTATTTTATTATCTAGCTTATGATTTGTAAGCCAGGAGGACAGAAGGGACGTTTTCTCTCTCTTGGATTGGCCAGAATAACTCATAGTACATTTTAAAATCAATTATATTACATAGCAGATTTTCAACAGTTCAGCCTGGAACTGCTGTCAGATCTTAGAAAATAGGATTGTTAAAGACCTTGAGAAACCCTTGATCTAGCCCCCAGGGTGTGATCAAAAATACCTACATAATCTCTGATTGATCTTTTTTTTGCCTGATCTATTAAAAAATATTTTTCTGCATTAGATTTCAAGCCCCTCCTGCTTTTGAATATATCCCTTCATGCTTTACAGGCTGCTCTTGCAAGAGAACTGACCTTCCTTATATAGCCCAATCCATGATCAGAGTTTGAATCTGTCCTTCACCTTCAGTTCCAACTTTACTGCATACCTCATGCAGGAGGTTTATTCTTAAGACTCTGGTTTCATTTAATAAAAGCATAAATCCCAGAAATAAGTCTATTTGATGCTATGTAGTTGTGTTTCCCTTATGGTTCAATTTTGGTACTGGAGGGTTCTGGAGGTATAAAGAGTAGAGCTACTCTTAAAAATTATTCAAACTTTCTTCAATTTTTTTTTAAAAATCAGAACAGAAGGTTTTGTTGAATCTGAAAGACTGTATAGGCAAAAAATCAATGAACTTTTCAGAGACAAGATATCTGAACTCCTGAGTAAGACTCCAGGTCATTGCAAAGCTGCAGATGAAAAGTGGGGCTTGTTTTGCTCCCATTCTGGATGTCTGCAAGCAGATGCCATTCCTAGGAGCCAGCTACAAAAGTTCTGACTACAGGTTTAAGAAAAGGGCTGGCTTTGGTAATTCTTACCTTTCTTGACCCTCTTTTTCATATGGGTGGAATAGAAAGAGGTGTCACACCAGAGACTGGAGAGGCATTGGCTGTCAGTCCCAAGTGAGGAAATTTGTTTGGAGTGAACAATGAAGCCCTAGGAAGTGAGCCTAAAACCAGATATTTGGAAAGGAGGCAGTATTTCTGTTGGAGTGGGACAAGACATCTATAACATCTACTAACGAACATCTCCCCTAAATAAAAGTTCTCCAGAAGCTTTGAATGGCGACCCTTTTTTGTTTCTACTCCTTGTGCAAGGTTTCAAGGTCCCGTGTTTAGTGAAATAGGTTAATTCAATTCCAATGGTGAATGGCAGCAAAGGTGAAAATCTCAGCAGCGCCACTAAATGAAAAACTGTCCTGCTCTAGCAAAGTTGTTCCCTTCAGCAACCCCATCTCTCACTGTCCTACAGAGGCAGCTGCTGACAGTCTGATGGGGAGTTTTGCAGTGGGTGACTCTTCAGCCATATCCACCTGCACAACAGAGAATTTGCTCAAGAGTAGACTTGGTTACCAAGCCCAAAATACCCACAGATAATCACGTGTGTCTATTTGTGTATAAAATTGTCATTGCATTACAGCCAGCAGTGCTGATAAAGGTTAATTACTTAGATAAATTGAAAAATCTATGTTCATTTGCAAATGGACATAAAATGAAGTCTCAATTATTATAATTTATTTACACTGTCAGCTTAGATGAAAACATATTCAAAAATATTGCTGAAAGCTGGGGCCCTGGGGCCTGATTCTTCAAAGCCTTACCCTCTGGGTAGCCCCACCGGAGTTAAAATAGTTAAGAGAGAGTAGGGTTTGTGTTTTGCAGAGAAATAGAATTTAATTTATTTAAGAATAGAATGCATCAAGAATTCTTTCCTTTCCCAAAAGTCATGCATATTTGATTTGAATAGTCTAGAGGATTTTTGTGCTACGGTAAATTCATAGCAAATATAAAGAGACACTTTCATATATTTATTACTCCAGAGAGACTTGTAGATGGATTTCACCTCACTTACCACACCACAAGCAAATTATGTTGAAATCCTTCCAAGATCTGAAATGATATGTTTATAAATTCTCCTTATTGAACTCTTGGCCTCAAGTAACTTTATTATAATAAAACATTTAGGTGTTTATTTTATTTATTTATTTTTTGAAATGCTTTCTGTTTACTGTGAGAGAGGTGGCAGCAGTTTGTAATTTCACATCCATTGGCTGAATTTTATGCTGCAAAACAATCATAGAGCGAAATGAACCAAACAAAAAATCAACACCCCAGTGTATCAGATATGTAATGAATTTCTGTATGTTCTGTTGTTTTCATTATGCTGATTTACAGCCACTTTAATGTACCCAGCCTTCTCAAACAACTTAGAGTTGATTGTTCTGGAACTACGCTGTGATTCAAGATAACATAGTGGCTCTTTGCCATCTTTTAGGAAAATTCTAAACCCCTCTGGGGCAAACAATCTTGTATTAAAGAGTTTGGGTTATTCAACATACCAATGATGTCCTAGCCGCTAAAAATAATTGTTCCAATGTGGTGGAAGCAAAATCAACACCCCTGGAGAGGGAGACAAGCAAGCAGTAAGAGATTAGTGTCCACAGGCATATCGATATCTGCAAATCACACACGAGTCCTTACATCTTAAGAACTCCTGGTGCACTCAAGGTAACTATGCTTGAGGATTTGCCTTTAATGACATGATGCAGTTCTAGCATCACTGTGTGTTGTTTGTAGTAATCTGTAACAGCCTGGCAGAGTCCTTTTTGACAGTGGTCCCCTGGTTGGTGTGTGCAGGCAGGAAAACGCGCAGCACGAGAGCCTCGCCGCAGGAGGACAGAGCTCTCCAGCAAGGTCAGTGTTTCAACCAGTGCCCCACATCTCCAGAGGCTGGAGGAAGGAGACTCTCTTTGGAATAAAGTTAATAGCAATGTACCTGCTATGCTTCCAGGAAGTATTTGCATCCTTCAAATAGCAGAGAAAAAAGAAGGCATGTTTCTATGTCCCAGAGACAAATCAATGTCACTACAAGTCCCTACACTACAAGTGTTAGAGAAAAGCATTATCCTGAGATTTCATTTTCTGTTCACTGCCAGAGCTTTAGCCCAAGGATGGCTTTTAATGTTGTTTTTCTGGAGTTTCCCGTTCACCACACCACAATGTGCTGTGATGTTGGTAGGTCCCCAGTATCCCCACTGTGGATTGGGTGTGCCAGTCCCAGCTCCCTCCTGCCTGCCTGGAGCCCAGGTTCACACAGCTGGGTCCTTCCTGGCCCACAAAGATGCCCCTGCTCAGCCCCTCCAGATGGCAAGGAGTGATACATTTCCAAGTTGCAGGAATGCTTCTTAAAATACTACTCAGTCGTTCCTTGTCGTGATCAACATGAGGCCAAGCCAATACCTGTTTGTCATAACTGTAATTTAACCCAATTTGCTGGTTCATGGCAAGATCTGGGAAACCAGCTATGAAACTTAACTAGAAAACACCCCACAAAACCTTGTGAACCTCACAACGGCAGCAAACCTTGCCAGGAAGGGAATCTGCCTTTCTTCCCTGAGCATCTCCCCATATCACTGCTGTTGCTGTCACTGATTTCCTGTCCTTCTCCCTCTGCTTTGTCAAGACAGCTCTGAGCAGCAGCCACCAATGTCGTGGGTGACAAAATCTCTCTGATTCATTCTCAAATCTGACTTTTCTTGCTCAGCACCCTCTGCTCCTCTTTACCACCCAGCACTCAGCATCCTGGCAGGACCAGCCCCTGAAAGTACAAAGCCATAAATGCCAGCAGTGACTGCAGCAGGAGTTAAAGCAAGGGCTGCACTAGAACTTGCTGCCAGAAATGTGGCTGAAATTACTACTTCTCTTCCCTCCTTTAATCTTATCTCTTTTACAGGCTCCCTCATCAGCTTCTCAGCGAGCCGTAAGTGTTGTAATAACATTAATTAGGTGTCCATTAGTATCGCAGATATCACTTTTCATGCAGCATTACGGAGATGCGGATTTATAAAATGTCAATATTTTCTTTCTCTGCCATTATGTTAATCATGCTGTGAGTTGCCACATGAACAGGCTTTGTGGAGGCTGTGATATTTATGCTGATTTAACATTTACAAGCCGCCAGCCTGCCTGGGCACTGTGCTCTGCAAAAACACATGTGAAAGGCTAATGGGCTGGACTGAAAAATGTGTCTGACTTAAGTAATTTTATAAACACTTTAAGCACATTAGGACACTTACACTGCTCTGCAGACACATGGCCTGGTCCTATCCGCTGTCAAACTGGTGGCAAAATTCCCACTGAATTCCCTGAGACCCAGCTCAAAGGGCTTTAACTAAACAAATGTGCAATAAATGTGCAATAAATGTACAGTAAATGTGCACTAAATGTAGAAAATGCACACCCACTTCCAGCCACAGCAGAGAACTCCTCGAGTCCAAGATACACAGGGAACCTGCTGGGAGATGGGTCTGTGCATGGGCTGGGCTGAGCCTGCTACATTGAGGAGGTGTTTACACAAAAGCAGCATTTGGAGCAGGGTTTATTCCTACCCTTCCCAGGGTGGGTTCCTGCGATACCTGTGCCATGTGCGAGCTGCCTCGTAGATATTTGTGGGTCCTGTCATCCAGTTACACATATTGTGATGCTCTTCTGGGGTTAAGGCTGGACTAAGTGGACACATGACAAAGCTGCTCACCTGGGCTGCAGTGTCAGATGGACAGGTGGGTCAGGACACAGTCAAGAATATCCCCTAAACTTCACACTGCAGGGAGGTAAGATGATGGGGCATAGCAACTCATCCCCCTCAAACATGCTGATTATCCTCTTAAACACACACCTGATTGGAAAAGTGTTGGGTGACTCCACAGTCAGCTTTTCCTTCCCATCAGCCTCAGCTTGCCAACTCCTATGCCAGTTCTCCAGCCACCCTCCTCTTCTTCTCTGTGACTCCATGAGTCCCCAGAGCATCTCCCTCCTCATTTTTCACCTCTCTTCTTTGCAAACAGAAGATTCAGCAAAGGAGAGGCTGCTGTCCCTGTGCTGCCCATGTTGTTCTTGGGACTCCTCGTGCGCCGTCGTGTCCCCTTTACAGACATCTGCTGTCCCCATCTGTGGCAGCCTTCTGGGCCAGGAGGGGTTGTGTTGGTCTGTGTTCACTCAGCACCTTGGGTTGCAGGGATTGTTCCACCCAGGAGCTCCCAGACCTGATGGAGCCCAGTAGCTGCTGCTGCTGCTGTTGGAGTTGGTGCTGGAGGAGCCTGTTGGTTTCTCTTCATGAGAGCAGTTTCTGTTGACATGGAGTGGTCTAAATGTCGGTATTACAGGATCATCCCCATTTTGCAGCACTTATTTCTTGTAGTCCTGACATGATAGCTATGTCCACTTAATCTTGCATGGAAATTTCCTTTCAGTGTCCATTGGTCTGGACTGATTTATGCAGACACCGCTTTCTTGTGTCACTGTGAACTGCTCTCCATAGATTTTCTGTGTCATTGATTTGCCATCATCTCCACAATCCAATACAATTTTCCTCCACTTGCATTTGATATTCTTATGTTGACACCGAAGACCTGCATCACTAATATTGTATTAACATCATTTTGACAAGGGAACAAATCCTCATGCTAATAACATTTACTGATATTAACTCACCATAATGCAGTTACCAGTAATTTGCTTCCAGAGGATTAAGTCTTTGGACTTGATATTCACACATCCTCTTCAAAGTGTTCCTGAGGATCATATCCTGCAATGCACCTTCCTCTCTAAATTAGTATTAATAGTGCAATACCAATAATTTGATAGATTGGATTTTCAAAGATATTGCAAGTAAACATTTAATTCTCACAACAACCTAGGAAAGAAACACTCTTCCTGTTCCATATAACAATAAGATGGAGAGGTTTTTAAGTTTGCTTTATGAAAAACCAGGAGATGATCCTTGGAGTAAGCAATAGCCCAGGGGCTATGTCAGTTTTGTGGGAGACTCACAGCCCATCCTCTGCTCTACCTGACCCAGACAGGCTCCAGATGGCTGCCCTGACCTGCAGGCCATTCCCCATTCAAGGATCTCATTTTTTGTTACAGTCAGAGAGTCTGGCTCAGACCCTAGCAATCTCTCTCAACAAAATTTAATCAGTACTGATATGTTCCCATGAAAAGTTTCAGTTTTAATAAATCAGCAATTTGCAAGAGAAAAACATCTGGTTGGAAAACTCCCAGCCCACTCACATCTCTGCTATCAGCTACAGAAAGTCAATATTATTCTCCATCATCAGGACCACCCCTACACTCCAATTTTTTAAGAAAGTTAAACTAATGTCCCGGTAAAGAATCTGACTTTTTTTCAAAGGTGCCCAAGTGATGGAAGACCCCAGCAATTTCATAGGATGCCTGTTCCAAAGTCACTTGTAAGCTTTTGAAAATCCCACTCCAAATCTATCATTTTGAAGTGTGCTCGATTTTTGAAGTCTGGAGGTCAAAGACATGGCAAAAGCTGAACAAAAGCTTATTTGAGACCACAGAGCAAGATCATACCATCCTCACTGTGGTGAGAAGAGGAAGTTTTGAGCACTCCTCTCTCCCAGGTGTGGGTAGGGCAGCAAACCCAGGCTCTTTGGAAGCCATGCCAGTGGAGGCAGTTCTTTTTTCCCCTTAACAGCCATGTATGTCACCCAGGCACAGTCCCACTCATTTACCAGAATAATTTGAACTGTCCAAAGCCAGAGCAGGGCCCCTGCCAAAAGGAGATGCCGGGGCCATGACCCACAGGTGCATTTTAGCAAAACTAGGTTGAGCTCAGCCAGCAAGAGCTGTGGAGGAAATCACTCCTTTGTGTATTGTCTGTTGGCAGTCACGAAATCACAGAATCATAGAATGGCTTGGGTTGGAAAGGACCTTAAATATCCACTGGTTCCAACCCCTCTGCCATTGGCAGGGATTCCACCCACTAGATCGGGTTGCCCAGGGCCCCATGCAACCTGGACTTGAGGACACAAAGTAGCCCAGTACTAATTTCCAGCAGCAATCCCGATGTGCTCATAGCCAACTGAGAAACTTTGGGGAAAACAAAAGGATTTCTCAAGTTGCCCACAGCCCCTCTCCTGCTTGCTGAACCAATCCATTCAGCAGAGAGCTTTAGGAGAGCTCAGTATTAAATTGTCATTTTGTCAATAAAATGTCATTTCATCAATAGCACATCCAGGTGGCCAAATGTTTCTGCATAATTAATTCAACTGATGCATTAAGGAATGTTATACACAATATTAATCAAAAAGTACTGTCAATATAAGGACCATATATAAACCTAGCTAAGAAAACTACAAACCTGTTTGAAAGCTGAGTGCTTTTTTCCAAGATGATCCTTCAATCTAGGGAGATGTGGATTCTGCTATTAAAAATGCCATTAAGAAAATAGCATGATAGTCCATGGAAATATATTGTTTAATTCCCCAAACTGTTTCCTTATCAGAAAGGAATTACTGGGATCTGAACTTAAGTTGTACCATCTGATACTCAGGAATCACTGAGACCAGAGCCTTTAAGGAAGTAACATTTGTGGTTCTTGGGAAATTCTACAATTTTGACATTTGCTTCTGTTCTGAATAAAAATAAACTACAAATGTTGCACAACTTTCTAAGGAAATAGAGCTTTGAAAATATGCTGTCAAGTCAAGTAAAAGCATCTTCTTGCAGTGTGGATTGAAAGGGTTTGCCATGTCAAATTTTTGCAAAGTCAATTCTGCAATGAAAATGGAGTTATTTAATCCTAGGGCTGTCAGGAAGTGCTCTGTGAGCAGCTGCTGAGCGCAGCAGCAGCCGGTTGCACAGGGCTCTGACCATCACTGACCACCACTGACCATTGCTGACCACCACTGACCACCACTGACCACTGCTGACCTCTCCCTCTCCCTGATGTCCTTTTTGCCTGGTGCTCTGCGGGCTCTGCCTCTCAGTGCCCCGCTGCCCCTCCCCATCCTCATCCTCCCCCCCCCTCCTCATCTCCCACCACCCTCTCTCTGTCCCTGGGGTCTCCCCCTGCCCCCAGCACAGCCAGCTCTGAATTTCCCCGCAAGCCCTGCCGGTGCGGTACCCACAGCGCTCGGGAGCATCCCTCACCCGGCTCCCGCTGTCC
The DNA here is from genome assembly GCA_013397565.1 of Ptilonorhynchus violaceus. Taxonomy (NCBI): domain Eukaryota; kingdom Metazoa; phylum Chordata; class Aves; order Passeriformes; family Ptilonorhynchidae; genus Ptilonorhynchus; species Ptilonorhynchus violaceus. The sequence goes on from VZRJ01006417.1 coordinate 113,122, forward strand.
CCGGCTCCTTCCTCGGCCCCTTTCCCTCCTGCCGCTGGGTCTCACACCTCGCTCCTCTCCCGCCCGTGGGAGGCAGGAAAACCAGTGACCGGGAGGGGAATCCTGCTCAAACCTTGACCAGGGCTGTCTCCGGAGCAAAGGCAGCCCCCGGTAAATGCAGCTCAGCAGGATGTGCAGCTCACGGAGGAGCCACTTCGGAAAGTTTTATGATTTGGCCAAAGGCTGCGTTTGTGGGATCAATGACGGGAGGTGTGCCCTGTGCCGAGGTGGGCTGATCCCGGCCAGCTACGGCTGTAAATCCTGGCTCAATGGGTGTGCAAACACCCTCACTGGAAAGACTTTAAGCCCGCTGAAACAATGACATAATTTCGTAACCTGGGTCTTGGAAATGGCTGAGCCATCTTTGTTGAAAAAAAAAATTTAAAAAATAAAGCACGGGCAGATATTTGAGATATTCAGGAATTTCAGCCCATATCGATCAAATGTGTGTAAATGGAAGCAAGTAAAAACAGGTCTTAGAAGAGGTATTTTAGGCATATCTATTTACAGACAAAGCCAGCAACTCTACTAGTGGTAATAATAATTCAGGCAGGGAAAATACAGTATTGCTCTCACTCCTTAGAGAGACACCAGTATGAGGCTCAATGGAACAATGCAGCAGCATCTACAGGAACTGTGTTGGATTTTATATTGACAATATATCTCAATATTTTCAGAAAATTTTCAATCACTTTATTTGCATGAGTCATTCTACTACAGAAATAGCTCCACTGCAATCAGCAGAGCTGCATGAGCAAAGCAATTTAATTCTGCTCTTAAAATTAAGTATTTTATTCTGAAGTTAATAATATGAACTTTAAACGATTTTCTAGCCTTCTATAAACAAGATCATGTTCTAGAAATTTTCATCAGGGATGTTATTAATTCCATTACCTTCTTATAATTATTTCCTATCCTTAACACGGGAAAATTTATTCCAGAGTGTTATCTGTCCCCAGAAAATTATAGGTGTGACAACAAGTTGCCAGGTTCTGCACAAATAAGCCAGTTAAGCAAAGAAACCACTTAGATTTATCTATTTTATTTGTGTTTGATATTTTCAGTGTGTCTGCATTTTAAATGTATTTTAATGTAAAGGTTAATGGAGTTTTAATAAAGGGCAGATGGCTACTCTAATTGCAGAACACCCAGCATACTCTTTTAAAAACCTCTTTAGCTGGCTAGACAGATATTAATAATTCTGAACGCCATTAGAAAAAGCAGAGGTTTGAATCAAACGATTCTTCAAAGTTACATTTATTATTAAACCGAAACTGTAATCATTGCATATATTTTGCAAAGAAAAATTGTATTATCAATATATTTCCCATCAAGTGATCCTGTGAACTCTCTATTCTCTATTATCTATAACAAAATTATTTATATTAAAGCACTAAACATTCAATTTCCTGTTATATATTGTTTTTCATCTAAATGTCAACTTTCAGCCTTTTTTTTTTTAATTCTCTAAACATTTTTCTAGCCACTCCATCTCCTCCCCACTCCACTAATTTGATTTTTTTTTTGCAAGGGCACGATTCCTGGGTCACATTCTGTTATGTATGCACACCACAATCCCTGATATGTGTCTAAAAAAAAGAAGAAAAAAGGAATTAAAAAGCATGAGCTATTTTGTACTAGGCCCTGTGCCAAGCAAAGCCTCCTGCCTCCAGAAAATACAATGAAAGCAAACAGTATCTATGAATATCTTCAGAGTAGCCAGTTCACTGGGAGTGGAAGGTGGCCAAATGCTATGCAGAAATGAAGAAGCCACAGGTACAAACACTGTGAGGTTTATCACCAAAATAATTTGATTCTTTGAGCATTTAGAGTCAGGCACTTCAAAGTGCTGATTAAATCCTCAGGAGCTCTGAATGTGAATCTGAAGGCACAGCAGAATGATCATGTAACACCTAAAATAATTTAAACTGGACAGCAATTTTCTGCTTTGGAAATAATTCCTCTAACCTCTTCCTGCCCCCACTGCAGACCCCTCAGCACAAGCCCATGTACATCATAACCATCCCCATCACCCTCTGAAATTAGCAGTTACATTAACAAGGTTTTGAAATATTGGCTGGAATGTGGTTTGGGGCTCTACAATGGAGGAGAAGTAAGTTTTATATCATTTTATGAATGGACATTAATCAATGCTAAATCACAATGAGAGTCTTATGGAATCACATATTACAATCTCCTAAATCGCAGGAGGAACCCACTGTGATTGATGTTACTACAGTGACATTTGATACAATCCATAGTGAGAGCAGTTCACATTTAGGTTTTACCATGAGGTGCTTTTTTGAGCCCACCATGGATGGCAGGGACCCTTGAAGCCCAGGCCAGGAAATAACAGTATTTGTCACATTATTAACCTGCCGTTATGGTTAATCTTTTATCCTTCCTGGCATTTATGTTGTTCCTCTGATGTTCACACTGGAGGTCCAAACAGTGGCAGAGTTGAACAGCATGAAGCTGAAGAGAGTCTTCATCTGTATCCTGGAGAGGTGGCAGGTGTCCCACTCTCCATCCACACGGATCTGTTATTTCTCCAAACAATTCCTCTAAAATAATTACAAGAAGCTTTGTCTGGTTGGAGAGGGGGTCCCATGGAGGCAGGAGGTCCCTTGGAGATGGCGGCTGGAACCACTTGAATGTGAAAGCTCAAGGCAGCCTCCAAGATCTGTGGACCCTGTCACATTCCCATTTGGAGGGACAAGGTGTGCTGGGGACAGAGAAGTGCAATCCTGCCTGCTACAGGAGTGACTCTGTGCCCAGGTTTTCTTTGCCCAAGCTCATCAGGGAGAGGTCCAGCACCACCCCAGATGTGGGTGGGAGGCAACTCTTCTGTGACAGGTGTTTAAGCACAAATCAGTGAAGGACCACCCAGAAAGCCCCAGGATGTCCCAGGTAACTGTACAGAGAAGGTGTCTGAGACATTCAGGTCCCTCAGTGGCCCCCAAGCCCTCGAGTGCTGGAGGTTAGGATGGGATGGGCTGGACCAGGGAGGAGGCATCAGCTGAGGGATGAAGACCTATGAGACTGAGGGTGTTCATGTCCATGCGCACTAAGGGGGAGCCCCAGGGGGACGGGGAGCAGGAAATCGAGCACGTCCTCCACAGTCGCACAGTGTCACAGCCCAGCCATCCTCAACTGCCTGCTCAGTGTTTCTGGCAGCCCCCTCCCTGGACCCATTCTGCTCCTGGGGGGCTGCTGCCTCGACCTTGTGTATATTCACGTGCCCTCGTGGGCTCGTGGGGTCCCCCCAGGAATCACAACACGGGGTCAGAGCCACCCCAGCTCACGGAGAAGGTGAGACTGCGTAGAGTCTGTGGCTGCTCGGGGAGGGGGACCCTGCACTGAGGGCTGAATGACCCTGGAAAGGATTTAAACAAGGTCACCCAAGCTGCCCAACTGGTCTTTTAGGGCAGCTCTCAGGGGTCCTTCCTACACAGGAGAGGAGAGCAGAGAAAGTAAAAGAGCACCAGGCTCCCCCCCATTTGCTCCATCCCCGGCACATCCCTTGGGCAGTGCTTTTGGGGGAGCCCTGCAGACCACCCCAGCCGGGAGAGGACTGGTTATTTAATACCCCATTACATATATTTGATATACATTTAACACCCTGTATTCCCTCTCTAGCTCCCAGCATGGGACAGGCAGCAGGAGAGGGGGGTGTCCCCTGCACAGCCCCTCACCCCTTTCCCCTGCGGTGCCGGCACTGGGGGGTGGCGAGGGAGGATGTGCGAGGGGAGCCCCAAAGGCATTCGGCAGCGCCTGGAGCTGTACTGGAAAACAAAATAAAACAAATCCTCAGCTTTCTCCCCAAACGGCCCGGTTCGTCCTTAACCTCCCGGCTTAAGGTGGAAGGAGCGGCACAGGCGATTTTCAGAGATTTGCGCTGCGCGCAGCCACCGCGGCCACGGGCGGAGGGCCCGCGGGGCGGCCGGTCCCGGGCGCGTAAAATACGCGCGGTGTTTCCCCGTGATGCATTTAGCCAGATGTTTAAGACGTATGAGAGAAGAGTAGTTAAAACCTACATTATATAGTTCTGCCTAGTCTAAAATTGCACGCGCTGACCCATATATTTTAAACTGTAAACGGACTCCAGTCACTTAAAATATTGCAACGTCGATAGGACTAATTAATTGGAAATAAGAAACGAAAGAATACAATTAAACGAGGAGAGAATCATTTTCTAATTTAATAGCGGGACATTTATAAAGATCACAAGCTAAAAGGCATCGAATGATCCTATCGACGGAGTGTTAAATCAGCGCAGCTGGAGGCGGGGCACTGCCCCAGACCCAGCCCGGCCCCGGCTCCTCTCCCTCTCCTCCGGGCCGCCGCTCCCACCGCCGCCCCCGCGCAGAGCCGCGCTCCGGCCCGCGGAAGCCCCGCGCGGTGCCCTCAAACGCGGTGATGTTTTATTAGCCCCCATTTCCTAACAATAATTTATTGCGATAAAACAGACACCCGGGGTCCTCTTAAATTGTCTTTTCATAATGAATAAATTTAAACTGGCTAATTAATATATAAACTAACCCAATTTGTCAGGTTGATTTGTATTTTAGTTAATTGTGAAAGTAATTACCACACGGGCAAATTAACAGCTTTCTGGAAATGACCAAGGCAGGGTTTTTATTTCCTTCCTGGGTGAAGAAAATTCATTTTTCCCAGCTCTTGATGTGATGAATAAAAGTCATAAATCTGGGTGATTGGTGCAGGCAGAGTCTAAATGGCTTCATATTTCATTTTAGGTTTAATAGAAATATTCATGCTCTGTTTTAATGAAATTAAATTGAAGGGGGGTGGACTGAGAGGCTGTCGGTCGGGCTTAAAGGGGCAGCGCACACTGGGTGGGCTTTTTGTTGTTTTCTTGTGGATAGGCAAAAACTGTCCAGCATCCGTTATTCCAGACGAACCGCGACCGATGCAGGGATTGCAGCAGTAGTAGGAACAAAATTAAAATTTTTGTTTGTCGTTATCTGAAGAGAAAGTCTAAAGCAAGCCAGGTAAAACTTTGAAAAATATCTTGTAGGGAAGAAAAAAAAGAAAAATAAAATAACCAAAAAACAGCTAGAAAAAGTATCCCGGCCTCCTAAGGCAGGGCTAGCTTTTTGTCCAGATGTGGGGGTCTAAGGTGTAGGAAGGGCTTTGACAGACCGGCTCTTCTTTCCGGTATGGACATCTTGGAGTGTACGAAATGCCCTTTTCCCGGAAGGAACGTGCGAAGGCGGTCGCCCCCGAGCCCCCGGGAGGGGCAAGGTGCTGACGGAGACCCAGCCGCCTCTGGGACCCGCCCGGAGCCCTTCCGAGATCCCCAACTTCTTCCCCGGGCGAAAGAAAGAAGTTTGATAACGCACGGGCATTTTCCAAGTGCCTGGGGGTGTTCGTCCCAGCCCGAGCTCCCGGAGGGGCTCCTTTTACCTCCGGAACAACCTGGGGCAGCCCCCCAGCCCAGGAGCGGCCCCGGAGCGGGAGCCGCCGGCAGCCGGGGCCGCTCCGTAATGGATCTGATCTGTGACTTGTTGATTTCCCCTGAGCAAATAAGGCTTTGATGCAGTCCCGGCGAGAGTGGTTAGCTGATGAATTGACAAAAACTAATCAGCTTTATTGGGAAACAGGTTAAGGGCAGCAGAGTGTCAATAATTCTCCGCCTGACCCCCTCATCCATTAGGAGAGGCAGCTGATTAGACCGAGAAGACCCTGTGCTTTTTGCACTGAAATTGCTTTCATAAACTCACCATTATTAGCAGTCAATGCAAGCGACTAATTTAGAGGAGACATCCCGAGGATGTCACATTTATCAGGGAGGTTTATGTATCATTATCTCATTTACAGAATGTCGCAGTGTAATATGTGTTTTTGGCAATAACACTGGCCCCGCGCCTGCGGTTTGTAACAGCTTTGGGGATACCGGGGGAGTTAATTCGGAAAAATGAGAGACACCCCCATCGCAGGGCTCCGGGCGCTGTTCCCACCGGGATTTACCCCCGTGCCCCACGCCGCCCCCTGCGTGCACCGCCCCGGCTTTTCAAAAGGCGAGATAAGGCATCTGTTTGCCCACGGCCGGGGCAGCGGGGGCTCTGCTGAAAGGGACCACCCGGAGGTGTCGGGGGAGCGCGCTCCTTGCGCTATCTCCGCCGAGATAACCGCGCATTGTTGGCTCCCGGGCAATATACTGGATCAACACAGGTGCGGGAGCCGCGGGGAGTTCAGCGGGCCCGGATGCCCTGCGGCACCTGTGGGGACAAATACACGGGACGGAACGGTGCGGGAGAAGGGAAAAAAAAAATCTTTTAAAGTTACAACGAAAAAGGAAAAATACGATAAAAGAAAAGACACAAGTTTAAAAAAAATTGGTACTCGTTGAAAAAGAAAAAAAAAGGTCTGAAAATCGAAATCCTTCTCCAAGCACTAAATATTCGTCAGCCGAAAGGTGTGACACCGGGCCGAAAGGGCCGACCCTGACACCGCGGGGTGTCCAGACGGGCCGGCGGGCCCGAGCCCGCCCCGGGGGCGGTGATGGACCATGGTCGCATGGTCCCCCGTCCCGGTCCTCGTCCTCCTCCAGCCGACCGCGCCTTTTGCCCCATCGCCGCCTGGAGAAGCGTCCATGGCACCGGCCACCCTCCACCGCCGGCCGCTGCAAGCCGCGCATCCGTCCGGCGGCGGACACGCGTCCCCAGCAGTGTCCCGAGGGCAGCCCTGCGCCCATGGCTTTCTGCTGGCACAGGATGGTTTCCCGTGGAGCTCCATCCCTCCTCCCCAAAACTGCACCGAGAACGGGCCGCACCGCGGTACCCAAAGCAGTCTCCCTACGTGCGGGACAATCCGCAATCGCCACGCGCCCGCGCAGCCCCGGTGCCGCCGGCCCGGGCATTGGGAGCTGGCACCGGCTCTGCCCGGGGCACCCGGCCGGCGACAGCCGCGTCCCCGTGTCCAGCGGGCTGCACATCCCCCTGCCCATTGCAGTGAAAGGGGGTGACCCTCATCCCCGCCGGGACAGGAACGCGGGGAAGGAGGAGGTGGGTGCGGATCCACTACCTCAGCTCCTCCTCCGGAGTCGGTCACGGGGACGAGCCCCTGCTCCGGACACTCGCTGCTCCGGGACTGCCCTGCCCGTGGGGCACAAACTGACGGTCAATGGGGAACGTGGGGTCGGCTGGGGAGCCCCGGCGGAAGACGGCGATGCCCCGGGCGGCCGCCGCGCTACGTGGTCCCTTCCCTGGGACCTCCCCGGCCCCTCGGGGCCCCGGCAAAACCCATCATGAAAACGATCCTGCGACTCGGTGTCCCCCTCTTCATCCCGGGGAGCGGGGAGCACGGGCATCTTGTGCGGCTGCCGGGCTCAGCTCCGGCCTCCGCGGCGTGTGCGGGTTGTGCCCGGTGCGTGTTGGGGTCCCCCGGGCGGGAGCGGCTCTTGTTCATCTGTATCAGCGTCTCCGGTACCTGTGTGCGTGTGCTGTGCGTGTGCATGTGGCTCTGCTGTGCCCCGCGTGTGCATCTGCCGTGTGTGGTTGTGCCAGGCCTACCTACAGGTGCTTCTGTGTGCCTGCTGGAATTGTGTCCTCACGTCTGTCCTGCTTGTGTCTGTGCGTCTGTCCTGCACGTGTCTGCGTGTCAGTTGTGCGAGGGTGAGGCTCCAGTGAGGTCCAGAGGGGAAAAAAAGTGCAGGAGAAAAGGGGAATACGAGGGCACTGAGCAACAGGAGCATGTTCATATGTGTGCCTGTGGGTGAGTGTGCGTGTATGTGTGCACACCCTGCAGAGGTGCTCGAGGCCCACCAAGTAGTGACAGGGAGGGGACCGGGCCAAAGTTGTCAGATATTTTGTTCGTTGTATTGAACTCTGTTTCTCTTCTCCATTTTTTCCCCTTTCTCCCTTTCTTTTCCCCTTTTCCACTCATTTTTTCATTGCTTTTTCTTTTCCCACCCCAGGGGCACGGGCCGGGAGGGGCAGCCCACCCTTGTTGTGGTGGCCCCGGCCGCCCCTGGGGCACAGCCCGGCCACTCCCCGGGTGCGGAGCTGCCCCTCCTGGAGGGTCACGGCGACGGAGCCACGACAGGGGAACTTCCCACAGCCCAGACCCTTTTCCGCGGGGATGGAAAAGACTTTGTGAAAGGAGAACGTGTTTGCCTTGGCAGCTCTTCGTGCCGCAGCCTGACCTTTCTCTCACACCGCCTCGGCGGGGGTCCTCGCGGCCCCCCCGGGGAAACGGGACCCTAGTGAGGAGCGACCCCTCGCCCCGCTCTTTCCCTTTTCTGTCCGAGGCTGTTTGCGTTAGATAAGCAGGTGTAATAACGCTGTTGACAGACCCGGGATTTCGTGGCAGGGTGACTCCCTGACCCGCAGGTGTTTATTCTTTCCGACTCGTTAAAAAGCGGCCGGCGGCGCGTTTATGGCAAATATTTGCCGGGTGCGGGCACGGCGGAAAACTGTCACTGGACACGCGGCGGAGCCGCGCAGTGCCGCGGCTGGGAGGGCTGTGTCCGCGGAGAGCGGCCGGGTGTCCGCGGCTATCCCGGGCTGTGCCCGGTGCCGGCGGCGC
>VZRJ01006417.1:122381-169364 GCA_013397565.1 Ptilonorhynchus violaceus
GCCTCCCTCCGCACCGCAGCTGCGTCCCCTCCATGCCCTGTCCCGCTGCGGGGGCCTACCGAGAGCTGCGTCCTTCCGAGGGGGTAGAAGCCCCCTCCTGCCTCCGCCTAAATGAGCTGCAGAGTTAAAACGGAGGCGACACTTTTATTTTTTGAAAAATTTTATCAGAGGAAAAAAACAGCGCTCCGCAATGGGAAACAGAGATGTGCGGTCACCTCGCCAATCCTGGCCCTGAGGAGCCCCGGACAGCCCAGTCTCCCACTGCAGGCTAAAGGGGAAGGTGGTCAATTGCTCCCTGCCTTTGCAAATGAGCTTTCTCGCCGTTCCCGGAGGGTGAAAGCCGCAGAGAAGGGGAGGCGAGGGGGGTGGTGGGGATGGGGTAGAGGCAGGAGTTCTCATGGTGACCCCCAAAATCCCAGTCTCAATGCAACTCTCCAAAAGTAGGGTGGCAGGACACATCATTCACCCACGGTTCTTGATTTTATTTCTCCTTTATCCGAAATGGGCGTAGAATAATGATATCAGGTGTCCTGGGCAAAGGGATGTGGGGAGGGTCTGGGGTCAGCCAAAAATGTGGGGTTCTGCGTTCCCTGGGGATAACGAACAGACACGAGGTACAGTCAGAAAGGTTTAGGTTTGGGTCCAGGAAAGGCTGGGAGTGCTGAATGGAACCAGGCAATCCCGGAGTCCCAGCAAAGCGCGGTGCTGGAGCTCTAGGCCTCGCGGCGATGGGGAACTTGCGTGCATCTGGTTTAAGCAAAGATCATTTTCGGAGGTGTGAGCTCTCGGTGGGAATGGCCGGTTTAACAATACCGGAGGTGTAGTTTTACGAAAATCATGCCAGGAAAAGAATTGCGATTTTTTTTTTTTTCCCTTCTACTCTGCACACACATTCTCAGACAAAAAAGTCCATTGTTTTCTCTCGAATTGGGGTTGTTTAGACTGGAACATTCAGGAAGAAAAAATAATTAGGAGAGCTGTCAGAGCCCTGCCTCTCAAACAAGGGGCAGAGGGGAATAAATAACTGAGAGAAACGAGCCTCGGAAAATCGCACCGCGGTGAGAAAATCTCCCGGGCGCTGCGGCCGGGAGCGGACACTGTCCTTTTCTTTCTGCCGCCTTAGAGAGCTGTCTCCAACCGCGGCCGGGGAGCAGGAGCCGCCCTTTCCCAGGCTAATTTTCTAAACGAAATACCCCCAAGTACCAAAATACTTTGAGAAATGGGTAGTAGGGATGCCGGGTCGCGTCCCCAGCGGTGTTCGGGCCCTACAAAGGGGCTCAGTCCCTGCTTGCTCGTCCCTGTCTTTTTTTGTTTGTTTGTTTGTTGTGGTTGATTTTTCGGTTTTTTTTTCCTCTCTAACAAATCCTTAGTTTTAATTATTATTTTTTGGATGCGGAAAATACGATTCCCTCCCCATTCAAAGGCAGTTTTCTAGTCCTCGCTGCTGGTTTACGCTCCGAGGGGCGGCCGGTGCCCGGCGCTCGCAGGCGGTGGAGCGGGCCCCGGTCTCGGTCCCGGTCCTGCTCCCTGCCCGCCGGAGGTGTGCCTGCCTGCAATCCCTCTAATTAAACGGATATGGGCGGGCTGGGAGTGCGGCAGGTTTAACTAAAACATTAAATGGAGCAAATTGCCGCTCCCTGGAGAGCCCGGTGCCCCTTTGCCGCGATCCCTGGCTTTGGTTTATTGTCTCGCGTTTGTTAGGCTCTTGGGAAATCAAGAGACATATTTTCCTTTATTTAAAAGATTTGATTTAATTTAATTTTTTTTCAGAGGTCCCTATGGGGAATCCCCTGACACTGTGAATGGAGAGAAACCCCGGAGCCGGAGGGCCTGAAGGCTGGAGGAGATCCCTGCCTCGGTCTGTGCTCCGGTGGATAACCGTCCATCCTTGCTTCAGTCTCACGCAAGAGTCTTTTCTGTCTTCCCACTTCCCGGGGGATGCACGGCAGCGGCAGGGCTGCTCCGCGCTCACCTCCGCGCTCCCCCTTCTCCTTTCCCAGCCCAGGCGCAGTCCAACCTCCTGGGGAAGTGCCGCCGGCCCCGCACGGCCTTCACCAGCCAGCAGCTGCTGGAGCTGGAGCACCAGTTCAAGCTCAACAAGTACCTCTCCCGGCCCAAGCGCTTTGAGGTGGCCACGTCGCTCATGCTGACCGAGACACAGGTGAGTGAGTCCCCGCGGCGAGGGGCGGGCAGGGGGAGCTGCCCCGGCGGGCGGTGGGTGAGGTGATGTGTTTGTGGCCCGTCTCCCCCAGGTGAAGATCTGGTTCCAGAACCGGCGCATGAAGTGGAAGCGCAGCAAGAAGGCGAAGGAGCAGGCGGCACAGGAGGCCGAGAAGCAGAAGGGGGCCAGCGGGGAGGACAAGGGGGATGAGGACCTGCTGCTGCCCGCCCCGGAGAAGAGCGGCGGGAGGAGGATGCGGGAGCTGCCCGACAGCGAACCTGAAGACGAGGAAGAGGAGGAAGAGGAAGAGGAGGTGGCGGCGGCCGGGAGATGCTGCCCGTACCACTCCTCCGACTGCTCCGAGGCGGACGAGGAGGACACGCAGCCCCGAGGCCGGCACGGAGCCCCGGCGCAGCCCCAGTGAGCCCCCCCGCACGCCCCGCTCCCTGCAGCCGTCCCGCCGCGGGGGAGTCCCGCCGCTCCTGGCTGGCACTGGTCCCGCTCCCCACTTTGTTCTGATATCTCCCTGCTTGGAGAGGGATAGAGAAGAGGATCCTCCGCATGCCGGGCGGGGAAGAGGATTTACGGTGAATACAGTGTTATTATTGACTGAAAAACAGACAAAACTTGAGCTCCTCCACCCCCCCTTCCCTGCCCCGTGGAAGCGCGTTCCTTTCGCTGAGTATCGGAAATGTTTTGTTCTTACTATATATCGGGAAAACTGTTTATGTCATGAACGTTAAAACTGCTGGAAATCTCAATACTGTCTTTATTTTTGTATATCGTATTTATAAAAAAAAATTACCTCTACTTATGCATGCTAAATTATTCCCCAGGTCCTCCCACCCGTGTGATGGGGTGGAAAATAAACGGCGTTTTTTACTGGAGGTGTATGAGCGCTATGTGAGGGGAGGATGCTCGGGGATCCCGGTGCTCCGGGAGCTGCCGAAGCGCCTGGGAGGGAGCGGGGAACCGCTTTCTAACCGGAATTTAACTCAATGCCGCTACTGTCGCGCAGTGTGGGGCGTGGGGCCTTCCCGCGAGGAGAGCCTCAGTACAGGGGAGGAATCAAGGCGGAAGGAATCTGCTCCCGGCAGCAGAGCTGCGGGTCCCAGGCGCGTCCCGGGGGGGCTGCGGAGTCCCCGCGACGTGTGCTGCATTTGGGAACCCGGGGACCTGCGGGGCCATCTTCTCCCGCGGGGCTGGGGTGTAGGAAAAGAGGGAGCAGCGCTGCTTTCATGGGGTGGCTCGGCTTCCTAACGAGCCCGGGTCTCCTATGCCCTCCCCGGTACCGAGGACGGGACCCCCCGCCCACCCGGCGGTGGAGCGCGGGGTTTTCAATAACTGCGGGATTTATCTCGCCATAAATTTGTAGATCAATTAATCCCTGTCACCGCAGCTCTTCCCCAAATCAATTATAGCGAACTTAAATATAATCACTGGCTCATCCCCACCAGCTCGGGGCCACGTCTGGCAATTCATCCCCGCGCATGAATTACAGGGCGGCTCCCATCCGCTCCCGCGTGGGGCCGCGCAGGGCGGGCGGAGGGACCCGGTTCCCGCATCGCCGGTGCCACCGGCTCGTGGGTCACTGCTCCCCCTCCTAGCCCCGGAGGATGAGAATGAAGAGTTCTGAAACACAGAGCTTTCCCACTCCGGTGCACTATAAAAATAAAATAATAACAAATATATTTTCTGCAACCCTGCCTTAACTTTTCCTATTAGGCCACAGCGTGACCTCTCTAAACGGCTTCTGTAAAAATCCATCCCGTGAAACACAGGCTGGCGGATGCATGAGATTGTGGGATAAGATTCATGAAGGAAAAACGTTGTTTCTCGTGGAGAGCTTCGGGTGGGTCGGCTGGAGGTGGCATTCAGGCAGAACGCGGGTAGTTACCAGCTCAGAGGCTCTGCTCACCCCGGGGCGACACTCCAAAAATCACGATATGTCATACATCTGAATAGATCGCATATGTCAAAAAAATTTGATCGGGATAAACTCTGTTTGGGCTTGGCCACTACGCGCCCCCTTGCACAGAAATGATCACGTTAGAGGCTCTGATTTAAATTTGTAAACGATTTTCTTTTGGCCACAGGCTGTGGAGACTTAAAGGCGATAGAATAATAATAAAGGCACGGGTATCTCTGTGGTTTTCCAGGCCGCCGGCTAAGGCTGCATCTTCGTGGGTGAACGGCCGTGCAGGGGCGAGCAAGACCCGCCTAGGGCCGCGGTGGCTCCTCCGCCCTGGTCCCGGCGACAAGTCCGAGTTACTGTCAGCAGGATTTACCTCTTGCTTGCACCTGAAAACGTCTAAACTGCTCCAATCTGGAGGACACATAATTATCTTACAAAAATTATCAATAAATGAAATATAATGTATAGTGTATGTAACAACAACAATAACAATAATAGTAATAGTAATAACAATAATTCAAGCTCAGAGATCACGCTCCTAAAAAAAAAAAAAAGATCCTCCCTTAGTCGTTAATTCCCAATTAAACACCCACTAATTAAATTGGCAGACGTGCCCCACCGGGCCAGAACTGTCCTGTATGCCCAAGAGGTGTGTGTCCAAACGTGTCTCAGCCCCATGACAACCAGCCTTGCGGGTACAGGCAGCTATTCACGGACTCGGTATCAAAGTCCTACCGGTGTATTGTGTCTGTCTCAATAAAATTAATCTCCTTAAAGCCCAGCGTCTCACAAGAATACCTTCAGTGTTCCAGACTACAAGGGCAAATATGTTTTTCAGATTCTGTTTTTATGGACGGATTAAAGTTTATTTTCCATAATAGGGCACCTAATAAAACTCATAAAGCTCTGTCAGTCTTACAGCTGGTGGCCTCATTTAACACTTTCACTTCGTAAATCATTTTACAACTTACCAGGTGTTTCCAAAACTGAAAGGAGAGGAGGGGGGAAGAGAGTAAGAGGGGGGAAGAGAAATTAAAGTCACTTAAAATATAGATACGGTCCTTTGGCGCTGGGTGCGTTTGCATTGTCGCTTGGAAGGGCTTCAAAGAAGGTGTCGATCCCAACGGGGGAGAAAAGCCTTTTAATCAGGATTTCCCACGCTCTTTTGAAGTGCGGAGGCTCGTCCCCACGTGCAGGGCAATCAAAGGCTCAGGGTGATTAGCGGAGCCGGTAACGTGTGCGACACACTCCGCGCTCCGCGCTTCGAGGCTCCGCGCCCGCCCCCGGAGCGCCCCGGGCAGGGGGGGGATCGGGTCTCTGCCGGGAGGGTTCAGCCGGGCAGTGTCAAAGGGGCCCCACTGTCACGTCCCAGATCAGCCAGAGGCTGGGGTCGGAGGGGACACACTCTCGGGTTGAGCACCGCACAGGGGTCCCCCCCTGACCCAGGACCAGTGTTTCCCCATCCAGCTTCATCCCCCTGACCCCGGCGCCCCTCACCTTGCACCAGGGGCCTCATGCTCCCAGCCTACGTCCTCCCACACCAATTTCCCTGCAGCAAGCCTGGGGCCTCCCTGCACCCATTCCCAGGGAGCCCCCAACACCCAGCCCCGGGGTACCCCACTGGTGTTGGTGGGATTGTGCTGCTGCAAGACCCAGCACAGGCAGGGTTAGCAAGGCTTTAATCTAACCCTCTGTTTGTAATTTCATTATTCTGCCGGTTCCCTCTCCCAGACACAGTAGGTAACAAGCCTCTTAAAACTTTCATTGCCGTACTTGAGAAGTGGTAAGTATGAACATGGACCTTTGGTAGACATTTTACTTTAAAAAGCAACATGGTTTAGGCATGGATGTCATTAACTGGCAATTTCACAAGCATTAAGTGCTAAAACAAAAGAACCAAAACAGAATCCATATGTTCGAGGTAAACCTGCTAAAAGTCTTTCAAATGGGAAACCATAAATATATAATATCCCTCAAACTCTCCGTGAAACTGCTGGGAATGAAATACTCCACCAGCAGGAAGACTATTGATTATTTCTGAAGTCCAAACTGTTATGCTCATCCAAACCTAAGAGATTAATGTTCTATTTTTCAGCTCTTTCTCTAGTTCTCAGTAAGACCCCGTCCCATGGTTCTTCCTCCTCCTCTTACACTCCTTCCTTCTATACCTGCGGGCTGGACACGGCAGGGCCACGCGTGGGAGGGCTGCACACGCTGTGCCTGCTGCTCCCGTGGGAGTGCCGGCAGCCGCCTCTCTCCCATGGATCCTTCCCGCCCCTGATTCCTGTTACAGCTCTGATTCCTCTGCCGGAGAGCTGCACTAAGGCTTGGTTTCCCAGGTGACACCAGAGATGCCCCAGGACACTGAATTTTGGCGTAGAGTCTCCTCTTTCTTTCCCAAATTTCCCCTTGTGTGCTGTGTGTGCTGGGATAATCGTGCTGTGCTTCAGCTGTGGGAGCAGAAACGTTATTTGTTATTTCCTGAGCCATGCATCGGTCCTGTAATGTGCAGGGTGCTTCTTCGTCGGCTGTTTGAATCCCATGAACAGCACACAGGACAGATAGTGGGAGGCACGAAGCTCCCAAGCTCCTTAGTCTCCCTTGGGTGTTGTGTAGTGACCAAATTACAGCCTTTCTGCCCCCAAAATAGTGGTTCAGGTCTGGCCAGAGTCAAATACCAACTGCAAATTACTCTGGGAATTACTCAGTAACTGTGACACAGATTTTTTATTTTTCACTAATTCTCATGCAACCAGAATCACAGCAACAGTGGATCGGTGTTGTCTCACATTAGAAGAGGTGATTTTGTGTTTTCTGGGGCTTTTTGCTTCATTTTTCTTGCCTTGAGCATTGTGTAATGTCGGCTCCACACAGTCCTCTGCAAGGGCAGTGGACTCACGAAACATTTACTGTCTTCTTCCCCTTACTCTGAGGACTGAAGAACTTTAATTCGACTGAAGTCCTGGGTGGAAATGGAAGTGCCTGCATGGAAAGCGGATCACCTGCAACATGTAGGAGATCAGAACGGTCTTTCTCTGATCACAAGCTACTATGAAAATTTGGTGTTCAGCTTCCTTTTGGAAAAGAAACACGTTTTGCTGAGTTGGTGTAACTGGGACTGGTCTCTAAAATGAGTAGAGAAGAACCATGCCTTTTTCCTCTGGTAAAACTCAGCAGAGCCAGTGGCTTGCAGTGAATTGTGTAGCTGCAAGGCTTAGCTCCATTCTACTGATTGCAGGATATTTGCAAGCAGATCACAACTTTCTCTAATTAATCCACTATTTCAAATTCTTATTCATAGTACTTCTGTTAATGTTCTTGGCCAATGGTACCTTTTGGCAGGTGGGACTCATGTCTGAAGAGAGAGCACAGATGGGCAATGCAGAAGCTTCTAATTCAGCTTCTTCCCGCACAGAGGAGATGGGGACGGAGAATTCCTATTCCCATCCAGCCCTGCTTGGCTGGGGGTGCCATTTCCATAAATAAAAAAAAGAGGCAGCCAGCATGGATTTTAATGTGAGGCTGGGGCAGGGGAATGATCTCAATTTAGAACAACATCTCAAGGGGTGGGGCAGATTGTCCATCCCTTGGTATCCCCGGATGCCCTTTCTGGAAAGGGCGTGGAAGCGAAGCAGAAGCCACTGAGCCGCCTCCGGCACTGATTTCTGCAGTGTAATAGTGGCTGGCAACGTGCTGGGGTCTGCATAGACCATCTAATGATTCTTTCTGGACTTCAACATGATGAATCTATAAAGCATGTATTGCTGTAGCAGCTAGGTGCAATTTTAGAAATGTTAATGAGTAATTACATAAAGGTTGTCCACAGTCATTGATGTTAATCACTGTTCTTTTGCCAGGGATAATTAAGATGACACTTCAGCAGCATCAGCCAGTGGTTCCCGCTGTCTGTGCTCTCTCTTTCTCCCCTCCCACCTCCTCCTGCAGCTCTCACCCTCCTTCAGGGATTTCTTCACTCCCTTCCTCCCACTCTTTTGGCCCCCCAGCTTTTCTGAAGGGCCTGGTTGACCACAGCCTGAAGATTTTTAAGCTGCCTATGAGCATTTCACATGGCATTGTGAGGGTGAGCTGGGGGTGCTGGGAGAAGCAGATTTGGGTGATGTGAGGCAGTGATCTGCTGCCTCTACGCTTCTACTCAGAGCATCAGGGCACTCAGCTCCATTCTGCACGCAACTTGGTTAGACAATGTGTGCGAGCTACTTCACCTTTCTTCAGCCTCCACCTCATGAAATGGCTGGTCTTCCCTCCTTTTTTCACCTTTTTGTGTGTCTGGGAAACCTCTGAAGAATCAATCACAGCTAGTATTAATCTCTGGAGGAGCTGGAGTAACAGCTATCTAAGTATGTGGTTTGCCTTAATAAAACTTATAAATTTTATCTACATTTTCACTCTTCAGCCTGTGATCAGGTTCCATCCAGTGTCACCCAGGTTTCAGCTGATGGGAAGCCCATGATGGAGGTTTCAGCAGAGGAGAGATGCCCCATCTGTGCCACTGAAACGTGCTGCTCTTGCAGTAACACAGAACCTCCTGGGTGCCCTTTGCTTTGGGGATGTGAGGAAGAAATCTCTTTCATCAGCTACAGATGGCAAGATACCTGAACCCCCCACTCCTTTATTCCTCCAAATCTTCATCTTTAGGACTGATAAATATATCTACGGGTTAGAGTTGAGGGTCAATTTCAGTAGCAGATGAAAATGGGATAATGTTGAAAAGTCTTAAATGTACTCTTCTGCAAAACCAGTTACTCCTGTGCCTCTGACAGCTCCACGTCAGCCTTGGGTAGTCCTGGCTCCTCCCTGGAGGAGGTCATGTGGGGGAAAATGTTACTCAGCTTCCCCGAGGGTGTCAAAAACCTGGCCAGGAATAAAGGTTCACATCTCCAGTTCTTAGCAGTCTGAAAGCTCCTTAAACTCACAAACCTGGTGTGAGGATTCACAGGAATGGGGCAGCCCAGAAGCATGGATGGGTCTAGTGTCTCTCCAGATGTGATTCTCACACAGATTTCAGACCACGGACAAGTGAGATTAACTGATTCAAGCACAGCAGCTTTTGAGCCGATGTATTGCTGTCTGCTCAAGCTCTGATGTGCTGGCGAAGAGCTCCCTAGAGCCTCCCTCCACAGCTTTTATCATCACAGGAACTCTTTAGGATTCTCAAGTGTTGTCTCTGCCTTTCTGGACTGCTTCCTCATCCCTTCCACACAGTACCTACATAATCCTTGGGGTAATAAAAATCCTCAAGAGACCAACAGACAGTTTCAAACCATTTAGGTAGGGAAATATGGCAAGTAAACACCATCTAGCCAAAATTTTAAGGGTGAATTGGAGAATAAGGAAAAAAGAATTCTCTTCAGAATCTAAGGCTTTACCTCAGGAGGAAAGATGCAAGCCAGGAAAATGCAATCAAGGTGATTTATTTTTCCCCAAGGTGACACCAATCATACCTTGGCTTATTGTCTCTATACTAGAAAAACATATAATTCTATTCCCTGGCTGTAACCAGCTCCCCGGAGGCTTCACTGCCTCCAACAATATTCCCTGCTATTTCACACCAGAGCCATGTGGGCCTGCACATCCAAGAGAGATTTGAGGGTACTCTTACCACCTGAATGGTAGAAGTTCCATAATGGAGTTTCTAATAAAAAATGTGTAATGCTCGGAAATCTTTCGCTTATGAAAATGAAATAACCGTTTCACCATAGCTAACAAAAGACTTTTAAGGAACCCTTCAGAATTGGTCTGTATTTGCTGTGAACCTCTCATTCTATTTACATTGCTTGGTCATTTTTAATTCACTTTGAAGTGAATTCCTCTCCATTCATATGAGGCGAGCTGGTTTTGGTGTGTGAAATGTTTTGTCCTAGGACGCAAGTTTTAAGGAATTTTTGGTGCCAGCTGGCTCTTCCTAAGCTTATGCTTGATAGATGCTCTTTCATTTCCTTAAAGTGTTATTAGGGAAACCACGTGGTGTCCGATTTGGAATTGTGCATGCATCCAAATTAGGGGAAGGCTACTGTAATTACTTTTAAAGCAAGGCTGCAGATCAGCCTAGAATTTGGGGATAGCACAGCTGTTTCACATGGCAGCTGTGGTGTCCATGCCTGCAGGCCTCATGCTAAACTAAGCTTTACTGGAGGGTGAAGGAAAGTTCCTCCAGGAGATGAAATCACAAGAAGTGTCATATGGTAAAAGAGTCATATCTCTACCTACAGTTCCTGAAATCAGTCCAACCCAAAAAGTCTTGGGTAAAACGAACACTCAGCCTTTTAAAAGCAACCCTACAGAGCAAATTGTCTTCTGAAAACAAAATTGCTTCATCTACTGCAGGAAAAAAAATCACATATTGACTCACACACACGGGATGTAGCTGGTCACTAAGCTGCAATTATGATCGATGCAACAAAAATTCGAGCATTAGAGTTGCCACTCACGCATTTATGAAGCTGAAATCACTGTCGCGCACAGGCTGCTCCCGGGCTGTAACTTTTCATGTGCAAAGTTCACCCGTAGAACAATGGGAATAGAACGATCCCAGATGTGCTCCAAGCACAGTATTGGGTTGCACACCTTCGCTAGCACCAGGCAGGGCAGCCCCGCCGCGTCTGCGCCTTCGGAGCACGACTGACATCAGCCCCTCATCCCCGACGTGCGGGACAATGGAAAAACGTCAAGTTAAAAAAGCCCTGCAGATACTTGGCTCATTCAGGTGTGGTGTTAAAACCCTGCCAGAAGGACTTGTGTATGATTTATCAGCGCAACACTCTGGCCAAAGCTAAAAACCAGACTTCACTGCCCCGTTAATTTTGATACAGAAAACAGAGCAAGTTTAAAACATTGCTGTCCAGCTTAAAAGAAAACAAAAATCGAAGCTGCCATAATAGCTACGAGTGGATTGTGCTGTCTAAAAGGGGAGTTGAAAGTTTCTGCCATACAGCTAAAATGTCAAACATCCGGCTTTTTGTCAAACGCATCTAAAGCAGATCCCACCGTGTTTTCCACTGGCCTGGCGGGAATAAGGATTAGTGTAGCAACTGTAGCTGCTTGGCTTTCCAGAGCATTGCATTTTTACCAATCCAAGGCCCTTTTCTTCTCATTAAGTAGCAAGTCTCTCAAACCTCCTTTATGGAAGAATTTTAAGTGGCATCTCCATTGTTGGAATGATCAGGGAATGTTTCTCACAGGGGTTTGATGTGGGCTAACAGGCTGACACTCAACAGGAAGAAACCTCGACGTGCTGTATTTTGGGTGTGTTTTTGAACACTTATTCCGTGGCAGACAAAGCAAAATGTGTCCCAGCCAGGTGTAACTCCTCCAGCAGGCTGTGCTTAGTGAGCAGTGCTGCAGGACACTGACTGCCAGCATTTGGTGTTGCTGCTTTTACAGAGACCCCATAGCACCAACAGCCCCACCGTAAGGAGCAGAGACTCTGGCAGGGCCAGCTCTGCTGGGACAAGTTTTTTCTCCAGGGTTAAAAGTATGACATCTGTAAAAATTGTGTATAATATATATTTAGACACACATGTATACATGTAGAATACCTATAAAATAAATTATGCATATGTATTTTAATATAAATGAACACAGAATCCTACCTGCTTTCCTTTTTACACGTGCGTTATATCCTTGGAATGCAATGACCACAGAAGAAAGAGCTTGCAGATGCATATGGACATCAACAGCAGACTCTGCCAGCCTTCCACCTCTGTCAAGCTGTGGCAGTCTGGCCAGTAGGACCATGGAAAAATTGTTAAATATGGCAAGATCCAAGGCTCAGGAATTCACATTTATCTTGGAATTGTCAAATTTCTGTTGGACAGTTATTTCCTCACTGAACCACAGTGAGAGGATGGGACTTGTGCACCCAGAAAAACTGTCCTTGCACCATGACTAGAGCACTGTGGGCTGGCAGTGTATTTCTGCTGCTCTCCTTGAAAAGTGCTTTTTTTTTTTTTTAAAAATTATGTTTACACATAAATCTGCCAAATGTAAAAGCCCCAGGTAGGTAAAATCTGTGTTCTCAGAAATGAAACAATGGCTTTGATAACATTAATTTTGAACAAAATATATGAGCTCTTTGGGACAGATAATAATTAATGCAAGTCTCAGTGTAAAAAAAAAAAAAAGCAATTGTAATTTTTGACTGTAAGGTTAAAACCATCCCCTCTAATTGCACAGCAACACCTGCATTGCACCACCTCAGGCAGCTGCAGCAAGTGAATAGACTCACACCCATAAAACACTTGGCAATCCTGAACAGCAGCAAAGCTGGTCAGCTCCCACCACCAAGCAAAGCACTCACACCTGGGGCAGGCAGCCTGGCACCTTTCATTTAAGGAAGATGATTTGAAATTTATCTCCAGCAGCAAAGTTGCCTCAACATCCCTGCTAGGGCAATGTGTTTCCATTTATGTGTTAGTAAACCACAAACACGTTGCCATGCTGGGTCCACCTAAACTCCTACAAAAAACTGTAATTAAGTGGCTGCTGCAGTGTAGAGGGAGCAATTTTCACTTGCTGAGTCCCCTGTGTTCCACAGCAACAGTTTCTAGAGGCATGCACAGATTTTCTCCTAAGTCCATACTCCAAAGCTGAAGTACGAGGTTTGGCATGGTTGGTTTGTCAGGAAGATGTTTACACACACCCCCTGAAGTTGTGACTTTCGTAGACACCAAAATAGCATCAATTCTGCTGCTGCCCACACTTCTTTTAATTGGTATGAATTTCAGGAATATCCTAACTAAATGTTTTCTTCTTGCCTGTTCCATCTATGCTGCATCTGTGACGCAACTAGGGGAAAACGGCCAGTTTTGTACACTTAAAAACCGCCACTGGTATGAAACAGGATGAAAAAACCATCTTGCTTTTGATAGTAATCTCTTCTGTGTTGCTGCCTTGCTAGTGTAACCCAGGCTTTTGAAAGTGGGTTTCTCTGCTCCCAGGAACCCTTTTCCCTAAAACTTGCCCTCTCAGAGGAAAGGTGAGAAAAAACATCTCCCTGGCTGCTGGGGAAAGAACTCTGCCACCTGACAACAGTACACCTGAGCAAGCAGAGTATACTACATTCAACAATTTGATTAAAAAATAAATTTTCCCAACAGGGACAGATCAATTGGTATCAAATGCAATTAAGAGGCATCATAAGTAAGTGGCCTATTGAACATCAGACACAAGTCTGGCTACAGAAATAAGGCTGACAACTCCAGCATAGGTAGATCACAGATGCACTTTGCAGATGAAAAAGTACTTCTCCCCCTCCACCCAATTTAAGGTCACTCCCTTCCTGCCAGGCCAGCTAGAGTAAAGCTAACACAAACACCAAAGCATTTAGAAAAATGGCAGTTTAATGTGTAGTGGTGAGGTGACAAAAGAAACAAACCATTAACAGAGTGTTACAGAAAGAAATCTACCTCTTTTTTTTTTTTAAACATCCAAATGAAAAATGCAAGCAAACTCTTAAGGGAGGTATTCTCTTCTGAAAAGACTCATACTAATGATACAGTTTATGTCTAGAAAAATCTGATTAACACAAGTGATTAGGCAACTCCAATTCTAAAGCTGTAAAAAACAGGCTAAAAAAGCCATAAAACTGTGCTGTGATCTCTAAACCCAATATAACTGGGCAAAGACAGATCTTCAGGTTGCTTTGCTACAGCTTTGAATCCAACTGAAGATCTTTTCCTGACCTACAGTCAGGGAAACAATTCACAGAATTAGCAAATAACTTCCAACACTTTAAGAAAAAAGTTGATTTCTTTCCAAACCGACTCACCCGTGCTTGTGCCATCTAGTGGCCCCTTTCTTCAGGTGAGTACCATGACTCCCCATCAAAAGCCCTTAGTTACGGCTGCTTCTTTTATTATTTTAAATGAAAGGTTAGAATATGCAATGCAGAACACCAGTGCTGATAGTATCACAGAAGAGAAATTCACCCTCTTCTCCAGATACCAAGCATCAACACCAAGCACTTGCACCAAAAAGGCACATGACAAAAATACATTTTCCCTGTCTTCAAAAAGGCCTTATATCCCCCTCAATTAAACCTCTATCTATTGTGTAGAGCAAAGTAACTGTTTATATTAAAAAGTCGATCCTTTACAGTAACACAGCTCTCTTCATTCTTAATTATGTGGGTCTGAAAGACCCAGACTTGGTTTTTCTGCATGTTTTATTAAAAAAACCAGAACTATAGCTTCAATTTGGGCTCTTTTGCCTCCAAAGCCTTGGTTGCTAGTTCCACTCTTTCTTTTAACAAGCTTGCTTCTTCAGCACTCTTTTGGGCTTGTGCATGTTTCAGTAAGAAGTGGGTAAGGAAGAGTTTCAAGCCTTCCCGCAGCATTCCTAGTTTGGGGTTGTCAGATATCCTGTAAAGATACAGATCAAAAATATTATTTAGTTTTCTACTGTTTCAGAAGTTTCTTAATTTTATCATCTTCTTTAAATAGAGCTGTAGAAAAAAAATCCAACCTATAAAAGGAGCTTTATTGAAGAGGCTTTCAAATTACCAGGTCTACATTGGTTTGGCAAAGCGCCCAAACACTCCACACACAACTGGCCCTCGACAATAAAATGGAATATTGCAGCCTCAGACTTGCTTTATGTAAACAATCACATTACACCAAAACCAAAGCAAACATCATGTCCAAGCTTCCTCGTGTGGCTGCATAAGTTGAAACATCACCACCTAATTGTTTCTAACTTTATATGACATTGCAAGTCCTAAGCCATCTCTAAGGATGGAGATTTCCCATCCTCTCCACACAACTCTACCCCATATCAAAAATAAGACTTTTCAGAGAATGTTGATAAAAACCCCATTAAAAATACCCCAAACCTGTCCCTCATTAGTATCCCTTTATTTTTTCTTCTTAAAACACCTCCTAACAATGACTGCTGTTAAAGTGACTCCCACTGCACATATATGGTACAGCAATAAGAGACACAGGCAATTACAGAACTCTGCCCATGAAAATCCTATGACCAAAATGACACATTGAATATCTGGGAGCCTTATTTTGTATAATGGTTCTTACAGTTGCACCTCTAGCAGAGCCTGTACCAACACACAAAAAACATGCTTCCCCCACCCAGCCAGGAGAGCTCACATTTTAAGGGATGCAGGGCTGATATGAGGAAAAGGCACCATGTAATACCAAACAAAATAAGCAAAACTTCTTAGCTTCTTAACTCCTACTCAACAAGGGTTCTCTGGAGATGTCAGTAATCACTTACCTCACAAAAATATCAGTAAGTTCCTCCTCATCTGCTTTGATTAACAGTGTGCTTAATACCTGTCGCAAGAAACGGACTTTGGGTTTGTCTAGTTCACTGAATTCAATTACCTGGCAGACAGAGAGGGAGAATCAGATTAATTCAAGTGTTTCAAACAGCTGGTCTTCTCTCCTAAATGAAGAGCTTTTAGCACACCAACTGGCCTCTGACTATACTGAGCCTTGAGTTTAGCACAGAATAATTACCTGAGAATGCTGCCTCCAAAGGCCAATCAATAAGGGAAGCAGAGAACCTTCTAAGGAACAGAAGTCTATTGGTACCAGAATACCAGATGCCATTTCTCAATTAGATAAATACTTCACAAGTACCTACGACAATCCATTTAATTGCCTGTTTAATACATTTCAATTATTATTCTAATAAAATTCTATGGACTTCCCATTCTGAAATCCAAGAAATCTACTCAGCACTTTCTTGTCTAATAAAAACAACATCAGCTAAAAACCACAGCATGAAATGCACTGGCAAAGCCTGTTAATGAAGGGGCCTCAGTTCCAACTCTGGATACACTGAAGGAAATAATCTTACAACTGCTCTAGATAAAGAAATGTAGATTTCTCTATGCCTGGGTCACCACAGGATCCCCTTTCCCCAAATGACAGCATTACCATAAGCAATTGGAATAATTTGGTAATTTCAGAACAAGTTTTGTCTTAGCACCATCAGCTAAAGTATCAGCTAGGTAACAGAAAATACATGTTCCAAATGCAGGGAAAACACAGAAGGATTTGAAAAGAAAACACACCAACCTTGAGAACTGAAAGTGGCAGCGATTTTGTCCTTACTAAGTGAGCCAACAGTGAAACCAAGTTGGAGATGGCAGCAGCTGACAGGTTTTCTAAGTCTCTGATTTTGTCCCAAATACTAAACTGAAATGTCACCTAGGGGTCAAAGGTAAAAACATAATCCTGCAAATCAAGTGGCTGTTTAAATGAGTAACAACATAACAAACCTTTTGACCTTCTATTCTTTATAAGTCCTCTGTTAATTAACAGAAATGCTTGATCAGACTGTTCCAATTATTTTAAAATGCATAAAACAGAAGAAAGAAAACCTTCAGCAGTTATTATTTTATTTCCTATTCGGGTCTGACCATGAGCATGCCTTACTGAGTGCTCAGCTATACCAACAGAATTTTTGCAGGCATGCATCCATTCTCAGGTATTCAATAACTGTGTTCCTAAGCACACTGATGACACTAAACCAAAGCAGCAACAGATTTGTCTTTACCTGAAATCGTCGTTCATATTCACAAAACTTGTTAGCCAAAAATGCATAGAAGGGGTTATATGTCTTCTCCTGCAAGCAGCAGTAAAGGATGACATGAACTATTTCTCTCTCCTGCTGATCTTTCAGTCCAAGCCTAAAATTTAGCAAGAGAATGAGAAAAATTTCGTAAGGAAAAACTTACTGACACAAAGTAAGAGCTACAGTCAACATCTGAGAGTAATATTTTAAAAACATCAACTCCAAACATCACATTAGATTTTATTTGTTAGAAAGTTATTATGAAGTCTTTAAAATCCTTAATGGATTCCAACCTTTAAGAGTGTTGGCTAAACCGGTATCCTGGTACAGCAACGTGGAAATGCTATAGTATTATAGGTGTTAAAGGAGAAGATGCAAAAGCAAGACCTCAACAGACAGAAGTGGAATGACACAAATATAATCATTCCCTGGGGAAGGAAAGGTAGCCCACTCCATGTTTTGTAGCTCTCCATGAACTAAAACAGAAGGGAGAGCACAGAGTTATCAGCAGTAGCACTGCAGCAAGTGCTGATGCTCCGATACCACTGCAAGGGTTAAATAGTGAAACAAAGGTTAAATAGTGACACAAGAACTGTAGGGTCCTGTTGCAACTATCTGACAATTGTACTTATGGTCACGGGAGGAAAACCAGCCTTTGGATCAGTGTAAACCTATTTGGAGAAACATGTCCAGAGCCCTTCACTTCTGTGGTGAAGCCCTTCACTTAGTAGGAATAAGAAGATATTCTAAGATGTTTTTCTTACTTGGTGATATGAATTTTTTAATCTCTAGGTCAACTCCACGCTATGTGATACTTGAAATTCATTTTTGTTTGATAGCAGCCTAAGAGGATACAGTCAGTGATTTCAAAGCACCTTATTAAAAAAAAGCCTGAAGAGAACAGTTATCTGCAAGTACTGATGTTGACTGTCCCAGTATGAAGGCCAAGGACTGAGCAGCCTTCCCACTCCAACAGCTGACCAGTCCAGAAGAGGGCTGAGACACTCTGGCAGGGAATGGTAACTAACTCACAATGCACATGGTCTGTGAATAATGTGATTTAACTTCCTAATGCTGCCAAATGCTTGGCAGCATTAAAACCAATTAAAATGAAAAATGCTTCATATTAGAATCTGAAAAATATCAAACAAAATTCTTCTCATTGCTTCAAGCTCAAGTTTCACAAGGCATTAGTACAACTCAAGAGTACTTTCTAACCAAGTTTGACTCCACTGCAACTTGCCCTACCATCTGTCAAATAGTCGGTCATTACTGGAGGCCAATGTCCCTCATTTGTGCACACCTCTAGAGATCTGCATTGCATGTGATCACAGACAACCCAGACTAACAGAGAAAATACTGCTGTTCAGCCAAAATTCCCCAGAATTTAAAGTTTTACCACAGGAAAATGTGGGATGATTTCTAGGCTGATTGCTAATGAGCAGAGAAAACTTAGAAATCTGTTCTTCCAAAAAGGGCCAGTACTGTAAGTGCTGTGTCCGTGCTCTCCCACCAGCCAAGTTCCATCTAATTTTAGAGTAGCAAAAGGTTTTTTTACAAATACACAGGTTTTCAGTATTAGATTTGCATTTAATAAATGACTTGTGAAGTTACACTGCAATCACTAATTTGGCACACTCTCCTTTTCCTTGTTCATCCTCACTCGCTTATTTAGGAAATACTCATGTTGCCAGAGAGTTGTAACCAAATAACAACACTTGGATATTCAATTTTCTTATCTTCACTTCTTCACAGACCTAGAATTCCTAAACATCTGAAATTTAAAAGTCTGGACTGTCTTTCACTGCTGAGCTTCACCAGAATCCTGTACAGATTTCACAAACCTGATATTCTTTGATAAACAATGTGTAACAAATTATTCATGAGTTACAGTATTCCCATGGACTTGTCTGTCTTGATCGCTTCTTGATCCCGCTGTAAATGAGATAACTGCCCCTGAAGTAGGTTATTTATCCGCAGCAAAAGCCTGCCTCCAAGTATGTTAGTGATAATCAGCTGAAATCCAAGACTATAATTAAATTTATATCAAAAATAGCAACTCTCAAACCCACCTTTTAAAAGTTAGTTCAAATTATTTTAGTAGATACAATCAGTTTAGTGGATACTCATTATCCTGGATTACACATCTCACTACAAATGGATATCTGAGCCTTTTACCAGTGTCAGTATTTTCTGAGATGTAAAGTTTCTCAAATTCTTTATCTCTACAAAATAACTTTAAAAACCGCCTCTCCATCAAACTTAAGCAGCATTCATTCTCCTTCCTGAGTGAAACTGTGGTTTATGAAGACGGTGTGGCCTTTCAGCTGATGAACTGGATAAAGTCTCACTCTCTCCTGTTTGTCTCCAGTGATGTTCCCAACCCTTTCTTTACATTGACACCTTTGCAATCACAAGCTGAGACACTTCAGGAAGCTGTTCTGGCTTCAAACCAATTACTTTCATTTGCAGTAAGGAGGAAAAGGACTAGCAAAACTATAGCAGCCTGGATTTTTAAACAGTTTAAGTTATCCTTTAACCACACCTCAACTCTGCCACAGACCCAGCAGCAGATGAATCAACAAGTGCACTTAAAATATTTCTTTATATGCTCTTCCTCATGAGACTGACATCAAACATATGAATATAAATACCCATACACTCTGGAACACATGTTCACATTGAAGTTAATTCCTTCACTGACAATTCTGTGTACTTTCCATTATACTCTGCCAGATGTAGGCAGATTTAAGAATTTCTCTGAGTTTGCTGTATAAACATCGGCACCAACACACACCAGGCAATCTGCAGAAAGATTTTCTGCCAAGACTGTATGTATTCAGATTTGTGTACTCGCTTAAATAGCACAGATGAGAGTCAAGTCCAATTTGCAAATTGAGGTACCAGGTCTTGGCAAGAGCTGCAGCAGCAGCTAATTTCTTTTAATTGAACAGGCCATATTAAGATATTGGACTGACTCCATCACAGCCTTAAATCCAAGCTGTGTTTTGCAGAAGTGGCATTTAATCAAATATTAGTTGACTTTGTAATAAAGTCTGTTTTGGTTTGGTAAGCAAATTAAATAATTGCATGCCACCCTGGTAAGACAATACCCTTGAGTTACAAGGCTGAGACAGAAACGTTCAGATCTGATCTCTCCCCTCACAGTTACTACAGACTTAAAATTAATACTCTGACGAACACAAGGGATAGCTTAGTTTGAGCTTTTCCCTGACCACATCTTCCAAAGGGCTGTTTGCCCAGTGAAGAAGGTAAGGCAGTGGTAAGGAAACTGGTCTTAATGTGAAATGTGACCCTGAAGCAAACCCAAAGCTAGTAAATTCTGCAAGAGGGAAGTGCAGGTGCTAGAACACTACCAGGTCCTGCAAAAGTAAGGGCAGAGACCTGCAAGGTGGCTTAACGAGGTGCAAGAAGTCAAAGAAGTGGCAGCAATCACAGAAATCACAGAAATTCAGCAACAAACCAAGAGATGTTCTGCAGGGACTTCTGGTCTGCCTCTGTAAGGAAACAAGCCCGCAGCAGCCTTCCAGTCTCTTGACTGGGGTACACAGTTTCAGAAGAAAACCCTTTTCTTCAAAAAGACACAGGCTCCTTACATCAAAGATGCTGTAAATCACAGTTATAACCAGGAGAGACAAGAACAGGGGCTACTCCTTTCCTGTGACTGCCACTCAGTTCTGCCTGCCCCCCTTAGTCCTTTACACCAGGGTTTTGGTCCCTTCTCCTACCCTTTTATCCTATGTGGGTCCCTAGCTATGCAGTTCTTTTAACTGTGTTACCAACTAAATGCTCTAAAGCTCAGAACAGAAATGCTGTATTTACAACCCATTTAACGTTATTTTTAGTTCTGGGATGTCTTCTGTACTAGACTCTACTTACTTGAGGAGCTTTTCAAAGGCATCCATGAAGTCTTCACTTGTCATCAAGACACAAAAAATACTTCTCCTGATATCAGTGTTCATTCTCTGCTTACGAGCAAGCTCCATTATCTTTGAACTCACCTGAAAATAAAGTTATATGCTATTTTATTATATTTGCTTTAAAAAAGCTATTTCTGTACAGCCTTAAATAATACCATCAATAAAGCTCTCCAGTAAACTATGATTCACCAATTCAAAGGTCCTGAGCTTTTGTCCAGAGGCACAGGCATCATCAGGAGCTTCTTCAGCTACGGAAATATATTTTAATCTACTTTAATTGTGCCAATTAATTTAAAGATGTGCTTATCTAATATAAGTAATTCACCATGACCATCTCACCACATTATTTTCAGCATCAGATTGGATATATGCCACAGACAAGACAACACTACCTGTCAGAACTCCTACTAGCAAATCCACTTTTAAATCAAATCTCTTCTTTCACTTCAGCAATTCCACAGGAGAATAAAAAACAAGCTATACCATAATATTTGTAGTAACAGCTCTTATGAAGCATATGAGTACAATGTTTTAAAAAACCTAAGAGCAGAGTTTACAGCTCAAAAGCTTGGCCTTATAAGAGTCCACGAAGGTTTTTTTGGTGGGTTCTGAAATGAACTTCTTCACCTGTACGAGGAATGTTCAAAACATCACAAACACTTAGACTCGTAACACTGCTTGTATTTACCTTTCCTACATGCAGTTTTTGCTGAGCCTGGCTGTTTGTATCACTGATCATTGGTGCTCCACTCCAGGATGACCCCACGATCCACCAGCGACCAACCTGGTCAGCACTGAGGAGAGACTCCAGGGAGACACGGAGCTGAGTGTCTTTTCCTGAGCCACTGCTGTGAACCTTGAATAACCAAACAAAAATAAAATCAACACAAAAGCTTTTATTTGAAACTTTTTTTCTTTTTTTAAGAAAACAACAAATATTTTAATTACTTAAAATTACTTTTAAACAAAAACTTCAAACATAAAAGTTAATATCTCCATAAAGGTCTTCCCACATTTCCTCCCCAATCTTTTTTTCAGTCAGCAACCTGAAAAGAATTTCCACGTTTCCCATACGCAGTAATTTTTTAAATTAATAAAGTTGCATAAATCTACACGTGGAAGCTCTTGGTTTTTTTATTTGAAAAAAGAGATACTAATTTAAAAAGTAGCCATCTTCCAATTGCAAAATTTGATTAGAATTCAGACGATGCTGACACTGAAGAATCATTTGCAGCATCTTACAATCTGGTCATGATTTCCTTTTGAACACTTGTGATTACATAAAATGACACAACAAACTGCTGTATGTTTTGTACAGTTCAAATAAAAATTTTAAGTTCTTTGAACAAAATAAGAATTTTCAACAAAAGAGTCCAGAATTGTATCAGGAGAAGTGCAAAAATTTAGGAGAGGAAACCCTACAGAACTAGGTCACCTAGCTTGTTTTTGCCTGGCCTATTATCCTGATATGCACATCCTGCACTGATAAATTACCCCTTTTATAATGGGTTTTTCTAGACAAAATGCCCTCTCTGTAAAGAAAAAAAAAAGCAAACAAAAAAAACCCCCAAGAAAGCTGACATACAATACAAATAATTACTCCTGGATTAAGAATAAATAGACTACACATGCCAAGAAAGTTCTCACCAGTGCCCTTTGCAATTTGCGGAGTCTCTCAACTGGCTCAGGATCATACCCAGGAATCTTACGCATGTCATTGTTCCTAAGTGCCAACATGGTCTCCAGCATAAAGCGAACCTGTCAGGAAAAGAAACAGCTCCGTGGATTATGTGCTGTAGGTTTACTAAATAAAGGAGAAGAGTGTACTTTGAAATTACTGTTCTGTGAGAATAAGCAGCTCAGCTGGCAATAAGCATCAAAATTTAAATTACATGTATACAAATGTATGTTTACTTTAACCCATTACATTAATTTGTGTACAAGCTTAATCTGCTAAACACCATATCTCAGTGACCATTTTTTGAAGTGAACAAAGCATCACAAAACAGAAAACTGTCTATTGCATAAGACACAAAACAGTCCTCTCACCCATCACAAGCATTTTGGTGTCTGCGTCCTAAGAACTAAAGCAGAAAGACAGACAAGAAGAATGCAAATAACTGAATGCAACACTAACGGTAAATTTGAATGTAGATAGAATGTAGCAGCAAACATTTTTGTAAATTAAACAATGTATCCAAGTACTTATTACAGGCTATTGAGAATATAAAATCTTTATAACACACACATACCCTAGTCTGATCCTGGAATTTCTTCTCTGCTGTGCTTGCTTTCCTCTGGGCTTCAGTGATCAGCTCCTTCAAAGCCAATGCATCATCTTTTCTTAAGGAAAAGCCCACGTTTTTCAGAAGAAACAAAATCAGCTCAATCTCTTTTTCAGTGAAAGTGCTAACAAGCTTTTTCAGAATATCAAAGATCAGCAGACAATGAACCACATGGAAGTTATAAAGATGAGCAATCAAGGCAAGCAGATTTTCACATTCTTTCCCTTCAGCATCACTTTTACAGAGTTCATCAAATTTCTTCACCACGGCTTCCAAAAAGTGAGCACCGACCTGGCAACAATTCCATTAAGGGGAAAAAAAATTCCAGCAGTTAACTGTAAGTAGATTTTACAGACATCTGTAAAACATTCATTTTTGGGTCATTGCCACAATTAATTTTAAAGAAATACTGTTGGTCCCCTCAAAAAATATGGATGTTCTACAAATATTTAAGTGGTGTGACGTTTTCATAGAAGTCTATGTTATTTACACCTCATAAATGACATCCAGTTGCCTTTTAAAGCTGTGCAAGAAAAACAAGTATTATGAACTTACAGTACACATACATCAGCATTTGTTTACATAATTTTCGTCAACACTTATTAGCATCTTTCCAGCTGTCAGGCTAGCATTTTGTTACTTCTAGTCATTCATCCAGGAAAAGCTTAAAAAATAACATTGTGAAACAATCCCTGAAATACCAAGTTTTCACAATTGCTGAGCGTGAGCTTAAGCTGCTTTTGAAGAGGGGATAATTCTTAGACTTTTGTCAGTGGTACAGTTGGGAAAAGAAATTTTGGAATATATTTCTGAAGAGAGAACTGACACTTTAGGCTGGGATTTGAAAGCCTACCAAAACACAGGCAGGTAGTGAATATGTTGCTGTTAAATAAGACTCTCTCCATTATTACTGTGCTAAAATCTGCTGACTGTTCTTAAGAAAACCAGAAGTCCCAGCAGCAGTACTTGCATTACAAGCCTTGACTAGCTTAGGTTTTAACTACCCAATGGCTGCACAAATTTATAAACACAGTCATTGGAATCTCAACTTCTGCATTGCTCAATCTTCAGTGCAGCTGTACTACCGCACTTTCACATAATGCATACTCTACATTTATTTTACAGAAAAAATAGTGGGGCTTTATAGTAAACTGCAGTCTTGGATTCAAAGGTGCTGTGTAACCAAGTCAGCAGAACACAAGACAGTCTGGATATCATCTATCTAGTTCTACCTATTAGTAACTCATGGAGGAAATAAAATCTGATAAAGCAACAGACGGGGACCCTTTCACTTGTGGAAGCCTTGCAAATAAGCTACAAATACCGATGAAACTCCACTAAAGATGCTTTTTAGTGACACACAATTAAAAACTACATGGCAATTCAAACAAAAAAATCAAGGAAAAAACACTCTACAACATGTACTATTAAACAAAATTTGTCCCAACTACAAGAATTACCTCAATTCCTACGTTATGATGAAGGATGCTAACCAGAAGGACATGCTCCATCATCAGTCTCGCAGGCATGGCAACTGCAGTAACACAGGCATTCATGAGAATGTCTGTCAGAGTGTCATTCATGTCCTTTCTGCTGTTGGCCATGTAGAGCTCTTCCATCTGTCCACTGATGGAGGACAAATTTGGTTCACTCAACCTATGGAGAAAACAAAATCCAACGTTCACTTTTTCTTCTTCTTACAGTTCCACAATTTTGAGTTTATCCAATGAACAATTATTCTTTTTAGAGAAACTAGTTTGACTTAAGAAGAAAAGATTTAAAATTGAAAAGCTGTCTGGGAAGGACCTTTTGTATTTTTCTGTGTTCACTAAACTAAAAAAGTATACCATATTTAATTCTGGTGCTGTTTTTTACAAAAAAAAAAAATTTACATGTAGAAACATCAGCAGCAGTATTTACAAAGCACTGTCAATTTGCTTACTGGCACACTGAACAAATTTATTACAAAACCAGACTGTTTTAGCAGTTTTAACTATGGCACGTCACAGTCTTTGAAGAAATTATGTACAAAAATAATTCATATTTTAACATATGGTATATAAAATTTTAAATGACTGAACAAACTCTAGTCTGCATTTTACAGGTGACAGATAAAAATGCCAATAGATTTCTTACTTAAAAAATACTCTAAAATTAAAATGAATGCTAATTACTTTTTCTATTCTTTAGTATTTTAACCTAGGAAGGGTTGCTCCTCCTCAGTTGTGTTGGAGAAATTTAATTTAATTTAAAAAAGCCCAAACCAACCCAAAATCTGTTTTCTTCTGAGTTTTTTTTAATAAACATACTCTATCTGACACTTAGTGAATTATACCTAGCACTTGCAGGCAACTGCTGTGTGGAATTCAGCCCAATTTTAAATTTATTTTCTGGATTTTTCAACATCTATAATGACTAACTTTGAGGAATTTATACCAATAAAGATAATTATTCTTAACAATAGCAGACATGATTGCCAACATAAAATCAGTTTGTAAAGAGAAAAGTGACATCCTTGCCACCTGGGCTTGAATGATGAACACTGTCACATTGATCCAAAAAGATTAATGACTTTCCTTATTACATTACCTATTAATGAGGCCATTCACCATTTTCTTCAGTCTTCCTAATTCTTCTCTTTTCTTGTCATCTAATGTCTCCTGACCTCTCCTTATTTGAGGAGGAACATACTTTGTAGCACTGTGATTACCACTCTAACCAGGAAAAGAAAATAGGACATCAAATGAGACCAGTATCTTGAGTACTTCAACACAAATATACATTTCTATTTAAGATTAAAATATCAAACTTCTAGTTAACGGTATTTATTACCTTATCTATTATTAGATAATAACCAACGCCAAAGGAACAACATTCAGAAAGAAAGCAGGCAAGAAGTTACCCTTTACAACCAACTTGACGGCAGCAAAGCCCCTCTTTCCTATACATGAAATTTTCTTTAAGTTATGGTCATTAAAACCTGAAATCTTAGGTCTTGGTTTTACTCCAGTTTTATCAGTGGCAGTTTAAGTTTAAGCCCATGAGGGCTAAATGACCTGTGTGACCTACTCTTCTCCACCCATTCAACAGGACCTAATCCTGGCAGAACCTCCAGGATCGTTCAGAAAGTAACATTCCAGTGTGTAACAGCTGCTAATTTTAACACAAACTTTCTTAGCTCTTAGCAGAAGAGCTTAATTATATTCCTACACTCTAATGCCAGGGCAGTCCTTTTTATTTGCTGATTTCACACACAGAGAGTTCCCACATGCCTTGTGCTGTAGGGTATTACCTGCCACCATCCAGACTCGGGGTAACTCTCCCTTCCAAGTCTAACAGCTGTCCCAAGGACCTAACAAAGCCCTCAAGCCAACACTGTCGCTGTTTTGAACCAGGACAACACTCCACATGGCCCGACCGGACAGCAAACATCCGGGCTTAACAGCAGCGATGCAACTCTGCTTTATGTTCAGGTTGTGGGATGTGCTTTGAGAAGCAGGTCTGTGCTACCTGATGCGAACATCCTACCTCTGCCTCCTCCTCCGCCTCCTCGTCCTCGCTCGACCGCTCGCTGGCCTCTGGCACCCCGCCGTCCTCGGGGGACGAGCTCTCGCTCTCCCACTGTCCTTCCACGTCATCCCCCTCGGAGGGCTCTGAAGCGTCTTCCTGAACCTCCTCGTCCTCATCTTCCTCCTCGTCCTCATCTTCTTCCTCCGGCCCCGGCGCGCGTTCCCGCGGCCCCGGCTGGGTCTCCTCCTGCTCCTCCTCGTCGCTGCTCTCGCAGAGCTTGCTGAGCCCGGCCCGGGTGCCCAGCGCTCCCAGCACGTACCCCAGCCCGTCCCGCAGGAAGCTCTGCGGCAGCCGCTCGGCCGCNCCTCGGCCGCGGCCCCCCCCTGCTGCCCCCGCCGCTTCCCAAGCCCCAGCTGCCGCTCCAGCCGCCGGATCTCCTTCTCCTCCTCCTCGTTGGCCTCCAGCAGAGCCCGTTTCCTCGCCGAGGTGGCTGCGGCAGCCGAGGGGGCTACAAGGGCTGTCGATGTCGGTGCCGACACCGGCCTGGGCCGCTGCTTCCCAGCGGCGGGCGAGGCCGAGGCTCCCGGGCGGGCGGCAGGAGCCGGCTTGGCCTGGGCCGTCTTGGCCGGCGCGGGCTTGGCCTGGGCCGTCTTGGCCGGAGCGGNNNGGCCACACCGCGCCTGGGCGCCGCCATCTTGGACAGGGGCCGGACGGCCCCTTCCGGCGCGTCGCCGCCATGCCGGGCACAGCGCCCCCTGCTGGGCGCGGGCCGCCCCAGCTCTGAGGGGACGGGGCCCTTGAGAGGCGCACCAAAGGCACTCGATCCGTAGAGATCCCCTGGTTTGTGCGTATGTATTTAAGAACCACAGAATCACAGAGTCAATTAGGTTGGAGAAGACGTCTGGGATCATCGAGTCCAACCTATGACCGAACACCACCACGTCAACTAGACCATGACACTGAGTACCACATCCAGTCTTAAACACCTTCAGGGACGGTGACTCCACCACCTCCTTGCGCAGCCCATTCCAATCACCCTTTCTGTGAAGAAATTCCTCCTAATGTCCAGCCTGAACATCCCCTGGTGCAGTTTGAGGCCGTTTCGTCTCATCCTGTCACTTGTTACTTGGGAGAAGAGACTGCCCCCCGCCTGCCTGCACCGTCCTTTCAGGTGGCTGCAGAGAGCGATAAGATCCTCCCTGAGCCTCCTTTTCTCCAGGCTGAACACCCCCAGCTCCCTCAGCCGCTACTTATAGGACTTACGCTACAGACCCTCCACCAGCTGTGTTGCACCTTTCTGGACACATTCCAGAAAGATAATGTAAGGCTTGTCCCTCTTCTTACACCAGATACTGGAACAATTCATCCCTTACAGCCCTGACTGTGGTGATCCTGCCCCTCTCTTCAGCCCTAGTGAGGCACATCTGCAGTGCTGTGTCCAGTTCTGGGATTTTCAGTACAAGAGAGAAATCGAGCTCCTGGAGGGAGTCCAGTGGAGGCTACAAAGAGGATTAAGGGACTGGAGCATCTCTCTTATGAGGAAAGGTTGCGGGATCTGAGCCTGTTCAGCCTTGAGAAGAGATGACTGAGAGGGGACCTCATTAATGTGTATAAATATCTATGGGAGGGTGCCAAGAGGATGGATCAGGCTCTTCTCGATGGTGCCAAGCAATGGGACAAGAGGCAATGGGCAGAAACTGATGTACGGGAAGTTCCACCTGAACATGAGGAAGAACTTCTTTACTGTGCAGTGACCAAGCACTGGGATGGATTGCCCAAAGAGGGTGTAGAGTCTCCCTCACTGGAGGTATTCAAGAACCATCTGGATGCAATCCTGTGCAATGAATGACCCTGCTTGAGCAGGGACCCGCTGTGGTCCCTTCCAACCTGACCCATTCCGGGATTCTGTGACTGGTGCTAATTTCTCTTGGGGCATTTCCTTCCTAAGCAGTGTGCAGAACAAGGTGATGCCACTGCTGGGATCAATGTGCCTGCCACAGGCATGCATCCTCCTGGCTCTGCACAGCTGGTGACAGCTTGTCTGTCATCTGTGTGATCAGGCAAAATTAAATGTCCCATGGCAGTTTGCTGCTGTCAGCAGGAAAACCAGTTGGTTGGTCTTGTTTTTAGACTCTTTCCTGTGCCTGCTGGGTGTGTGCCAGTCATGTCTGGCAGATGCCTGGAGTTCCCCAAAACACTGAATTTTCCCAAGTTTCCTCAAAAACTGGGCAGAAGAAAGAATTTATTGGCTGAACGAAGTGCCTCAAGATGAGCTTAGACCTTAGCAGACACAAGAAAAACACAAACGAAAGCCAGCACACGAGCCAGTTTCAGAAAAAGGGTCAGTCTTGAACCTGCTGTGGAGACCAAATCCAGAGGAAGTCAGGTTTCATTTTGTATGTCGTTGCACTCCTGACCTCTCTTGGTCAATGGAGTACTGCATAGGACTTATATTTTACCTGAAAATTTAATATGGCTTTATTACTCAGAAGATTATTTCTGTCTTTCTATGCATGTTTTCATATTCTCTGATTACATCATAAGTCCTAGATGACCCATGCCTCAGAAATCCAGCTTTCTCAAGGCTGATGCAATGAATCTTTCATCCTTGCTGACAAAATATGTTGCATTGATTTGTAAAGGCATTCCTTTTGCTACATTTTAAACTATATATTATGTTGTGATTTATTGCTGGGCCACTCTTTATTCATGCACAGACAGCTCACATGCATTTTGCATCCTATTTATAGATTTATTGATAACAGTAATCCAGCAGCATGCCAGAATGCAAGATAAATACAGCTGAATATAATTTGAGAAAATATTAGGTGCTTTTAAAACTCCAAGATTTGCATCTTCCTTGTGTCTCATCATGTAATTTGTCATTCAGGGCAACAGAACTTTCCAATAATGGGAAATTTCATGTATCTTCAAAGAGAGAAAATGCCAATATTTGCCTTCTTCAGTAATTCATGTCACAAAGCAAAATGTGAAGGGTATGTATTTTGCTGAACCCCATAATCCCAAATTTGGGTGAAAATGGGCATGTTACTTTTGCAAAAAACGTATGGATAGAAGTATTATTACATGTTTTTGAAGCAAAAATATTTTCAAATAATTTAAATAAGTTTCAGACAAAATAGAAGTATCATAGTCAAGAAAATGTAATATTTAAAGAAATACCAATCTGCTCAATAGACTAATCCAACATTCAAATCTAGAGATGCCATTTCAAAAGAAATATATTACACCAAATATTTCAGATACTACCGCAGAATATTGTGGTTTATTATTTTACATTTACCAATTTGACTTCAAGTACCTGGTAAATACAGTCTTCTTAAGATCGAAAATGTGGATAAATTAGAAACTCCTGCCAAAGACTCTTCCAACTTCTCTGTGTTGTCTAAATACCACAAAAGTGAGGAAATCCAGGTAACATTTCACAAGTTTCACATTTAGATCTCTGCATCATGTGAGCATCACTTACCAAATAGGAATTTGGAATTGAGGGAACGTTTTGTAATTGTTCTTTGTTTGGACAGTGATCCCACAGGCCACGAGGACAGGCTTCACATTTGCAATGAAATTAAGCATAATGGCATGATTCACTGGAAGTGAAAGTTCATATAGAATTGTTGCTTCCTGCCGAGATAATCTTTGTTAACAGAGTTCCTTTCCTATTAATTTATATTCATGGATTATTATTTCCCACCTTCAGCACAATGAGCAGAATACAATTCCTTTAGCTGCCTGTTTGCTATTGTTTCCTGGTTACCTCCCACATGCCATGAAAATGTGACTTAGTGACTACATAATGTACATAGGTACATTCTGGCTTTTTTGTAATTTGCAGCTATTGAGAATATTTATCACCACAGGAAATATCAAAGCAGCACCAGAAAGACTTTTAGACTGAGCTCATAAGGGTTGCTCTTTGTTCTTATCAATGGAGAAAACAGCCCGATTAATGCAAGAATATGGCTTTAAATACAAAGCCTTTTTCGACTCTACAGACTAAAAGCTTTGTGCCAGAATGAATTTATTCCAGGCACTGAGAGCCTCAGAACAGTGCAAGTTACTCTGCTGTGAGTCTCTAACACAGCATCCATCTACTGAAGGTACTGCTTCTCCCCATGTCATATTGTCACCACTGGTATCAGCTCAACTGAAATTTGGCCTGCTGGGAAAGATCGTCTGTGGAAGGATACTTTTCTCCTGGAAAACATTTTCCAGAGTCTCAAGGCAGTACAAAGTTGCTGGTTCTTCAGATGTGCTTCAGTCCCTTCTATTGCAGAAGGTATTGGTAGGTGAAGAAAGTGGTTTTCTTAGTGTTTTAAAGATACATCCCTGTTGTGCAGAATCTTGGGGAGTTCTTGTTGGTTTGCTCTTGTTTTTGTTTTGTTTTTTTTTTTTTTCCCAGGGTGTATGTGCTAAGTAATTCCTGCAATCTTGGTCTGTAGACAGCTTAAGTCAGGCGTGATGAAAACTGACTACACAAATAATCTAGACAAATATCTGTTCTGGCACTTTCTCCCAAATTTCCATCATCTTTGTACCCGACCTTGGGCTGGTCATTTATCTTCTCTCTGCTGCCTTTGTACAAAATGAGTTATGTTCCATCATTCTGACACTAAAGCCACGCAAATATATCCTCCTGTACCCCCAGGTTGGCTGCTGAAGAAGTTACCACCCACAGCACCTCCCCTTGAGGGGGTAATTCCTGCCTCTTCTCTAGGGCTGCCCCAACAGATTTGCTGACCAAAAGCTCTTTGCTGAGTTTTTCGTGTAATTGCTCTCTTTTAGTCCCCCCAAATCAATGTTCTTTCAGGCAGTGCTCGCTGGTGATATTCCTTAAAAGAGATCTACCATTAGTTTAAGCTAATTTAGGCTGTTTGATTGAGACAAATTAGAAAGTAGCCATATGAGTATCTCACACGGGAATGTCTGTAGCTCTCCCCCTCTCACCCAAAAAAAAGCAGCAGCTGGAAGTGGAAACCTTAGCTGGCAAAACTGGAGTAGGGAGGAGATGCATTTTCACTGATTTTAATCATTAATATCTTGTAGTTCATTGGAAGGAAGGAGTGGATACTAAAGGTTATTATTTAGATAAATGATCCAAAAGACAAGCATAAAAAAGACAGATATGCTGAGTGAAAGCAGAAACCCATTTCCGCAAGCCATTAGCATTTTTAGTTTTAAACTATAAGGAGATTATCTAATACAAGGTACAAAGATGACTGAAAAAATGCAATCAGATTACTTTCTTGCTATTAAAAGAAAGAGGTAAATTGCAACTAAAATGAGCTTTTGAATTAGTGTTTTGTGCACATCATAGTTTAAAAAACCCCCCAATTGTAAATCAGAATAGCTCCATTGATCAAAGTCCCACATTATGGCACTTTGCATTTTTCATACAAAATTTATATAATCAAAGCTTCTGTGCCAAGAATTGTCCCTGTGGGAGACTTAACTCTGTGCTAAATACCAACTTATCTAATGAACACTGGTATGGTATTGTCATTTATAAGGCAGTTTTCATCAAAAACCTGTAAATATGTAACAAGTGATCCCTTTCCGTCTGTTCTTTCTCCTTTGTTGTTAATTACCTAACTTTAACATATCAGTTGTAATTCTGTTCCTTAAAGATCAGTCTTTATTAGCTATTTGTTTCATTCAGACAAGGCAACTTTGGAAAAAGAATACTTAGGACTGACACTCCAGAATAAACACCTGGGAAGGTTTGAATTCTACGAATTCTCTAAAATTAACAGGTACTGTTACTTTGTTAAGGTCACCTTTTACCTGTTTATTTAAGAGTGAAGACACTGGCAAGAGTACATGCTGTGCCACTTATCCAGAAGCAGCTACAGCAGTAGCAGTGTGCAAGGCTACTGTTCATGCCCCTGCTAACACTGTCTCTTTGGTACATGGTGTAAAGTGATTTAGGGACAATCCCCAGCAGCTTTTTCAGCTCAGTGGGGTGCTCCTAGCTATTAAAAAAAGTCTTACTGTATTTTTCCTGAGGCTTTGCTAAACATGCAAAACATGATATGTGTCTGAGCCAAATACAATCAAACATTTGGAGGTCTCTCCAGGGTATCAGCAACCTTTGGATATGGTAACTTGCACTGAAACAATTATATCAATTTATACATGTGGGTTGCCATTCTATATTTTAATCTCAGTTCTTACAATGGATGATGTTATTATGTATAATATAGTATTAAGGCACAGTTCCTATTCAGGAGCTCTACTTACATGACCATAAGGAGAGTGCAGCAGTGGTCTGTGCCTGCCACATCTCTAGTTAGAGATCCTTCTCTCAAAGTACTTTGAAACAGCCACGCTGATCCAAATGTGACAGACAAGATAGAGTTCTTCTCTCTCAGTTTAGACAGACATCTACAGCAGAGCCAGTCACCTTGCTCCCTGTTTATAGTCAAATGGAGAGAAATAATGACTTTAGAGAAAAAACTCCCTCATCTAATTCATCTTAGGCCGCTGCATCAGGACAAGGTGATCAGTGCCTTAGACTCCCTTAACCCAGGGTTAAAGAGCAGCCTTCCCTGACTGGCTTAGCTGCAGGCAGTGGACTTGGAGATACCTGGTTAGGTGACTCATATGCAAAGGTCATGGCAGCAAAACAAACACATACACACATGACCTTAAGGAACCTCCTGTTTACACCACTTGTGTCTGGCAGTATCTGACCCTAGACACCACCCTAATCTACTCCTACACTTACTGACTTCCCTTTCGAGTGATTGCCATCTTTCAAAACTGCAGTTTTGCAGCTACTTTAGGTCTACCTCAGTCTGCCACACAGTTGTCCAGGTAATGCATTTCCTCATCCTTCTTCATGTTAGCTCCAGGAGTCCTGGCGTAATCCACCAAATTCAAGACTTGATCAGAATGAAACTAAGTTTTTAATTGGACTGGATTAGTTTTGTGATTTAGCTACAGAAAGAGGTAGCTGTGGGAAAGAGAACTTCTTCTAGTAGCAGCACAGAGCAAGAGCAACCCAAATCAATTATGAAATTACACCATTAGCACATTACAGAAATTACTGTGTCAGAGTTATTTCCCATGCTGCTTTAAGGGAGAATTCATTATTCAACAGCTACAGCTGGCCCTTCTGTTGCCCAATCTGTAAGCATTTGCACCTGTGCCCAGTCTAAAATAGGTTTTGAAGCTCAGGTGAAAACAGGAACAATTACAAAAACGCTTTTTGTGTAATGACATTGTTTGTCATGAAAGGGTTTGTCTTTTTTGCTGTCCTGAATAATTTTCTATAAAGCAAAGCATGCTAACAAGGGAGTTAATGTTAAGAATAAAGCTCTACACAACTGTATGTTTGTGCCTAGGGAGATGGCTGGTTCTGTGCAGCTTGATTTTTTTTTTTCCCCCTCAATGGAAATTTCCTCCTTGTTTACCGGTGGCAAAAGTAAGAAATCTATTTTTAGGACAACCCATTTTTGTCTGGATGCACTACCAGAATGGCAGTGTTAAGCTTATTGCATCCCATTCCTCTATGTAATCATGGGAAAACACACACTTAAAATGAGGCACATGTTAGTATCATTTAGAATTTTATGATTACAGAAATCAACTGAAGAGACAGTTTTATTCTTCATCTTATAATTGCAGTTGTAAATTCTTAACTGCAGGTGCGATATTTTCAATAAGTGGTTAAATAAATCCTCACAATATGGGGCCCTGATCCCTGATGGGGGACTCATGCAGCGCTATAGGGAAAAGGAAACAACAAGAAGAATAAATAACTGTGCCTTTGCTTCTAAGCCATGTCAAAATGTTGGTTTGAATTCTGAGCTCTTTAATTAGTCCCGAGTCCTGAATGTGAGCGGTTCCAGTTCTAAGACCTGTTACCCATGTGGTGACATTACTGCCTGGTTTTGAGCTCTGTGGGTGAAAGAGGAAGCTGGAAAGAAGAGAAGCATACCAGCAATTTGAGCATATACATTTTTTTCCTTCTTGTTTTTCCTAGGAAGGAAGATAGTTAATGCATATTAATACATGGCAATAGTAGTGATGATGATACCTGTCTACAGATGAGCTGCATATATGCAGGATTCATTTCCTTCTCTGGCTTTCACAGAAAAAGAACAACACAGGCAATGTGATCCTAATGTTCCTTTTCTCAGTAAATTGATCATGGCTTCTTTCTGTTTCAATTCTGGTATTGAAAGAAACTTGATCTACACAAGGCCAAAGACCAGACGTAACTGAGTTTCAGTCCTAATGTAGTAACATCCTCTTTGTAGCCTTGGGCAAGTCACTTAATCTTTGAATTTTTAAGCTTCAAATTTTGTTATGCAAAATAATTATAAAGATGTTGTGATATTAACCTGAGCCACATTAGTGGTGGAAGAACTGTTTAGAAGTTCTTCATAAAGGATGGTGAAGAGGAAATTGTGCTAGGCAAGAAGCGTTATTAGAGATACATCTGAGTAGCAAAATCCAGATACTGAACCTAATGTGAGTATCCTAAAAGGCGAAAGAGCACTGGGATTTGGGGTTCAATATGACATTGACTATTTTGTAACTCACAGGACTGAGCAGTTGACCT
This sequence comes from Ptilonorhynchus violaceus, assembly GCA_013397565.1. NCBI lineage: Eukaryota > Metazoa > Chordata > Aves > Passeriformes > Ptilonorhynchidae > Ptilonorhynchus > Ptilonorhynchus violaceus. The sequence continues at coordinate 157,339 of VZRJ01006417.1, forward strand.
GTTTTGTTAAAGAGTTGGGATTTCATATTCTTCCATAACTTTCACATGCCTAATTTCAATTGCTTTTTCCCATCAGCAGGAAAGGTCATTCCCATTAGGAGACAAATAAGGCAAATTGGATGCATTCAATTTACATGTTTGAATATGCGAATGAACACACTTCCCATTTTTCTTCCCAAGGACTGACCTCTCAGTCAAACAGAATTTATTTTACTCTAAGCTGAAAGTGAACTTCTATACAATAAAGATGGCTGGGTGTCACAGGGCACCTGACATATTTTAGCTAATTGTGATTCCAGATATTTGATGGCAGACAGAAAACCTGTGGCTGGATTTTACAAGAATGAAAAATTAGAAGTCAGCCTAGATTCCAGTTTTTGTGTAGAAACAGAGACGATTAAGTGAAATTATTAGACTTGTTCAAGGCCAACATTAAAAATAGTTTTAAAGACTCGTGTTTAAGATTGATGTTATCAGCAGCCTCTTGATGCAGACTGGGAACATAGCCATGGAACAATCCCAACCTCCAGCAATAAGGAAGCAGATTCAAGGTCACTTGCAAGCTGAGATGCTTTATATAGCACATCTTAATGCTTGCTTACATTCTGGACTGACCAGAGGTTCTTGCAGTACCAAGGATTGTCCTTTTATTAGGTAATCACTATGAGTGATTATCAGATGAGAAAAACCTTGCCGTCATTATCTGTGATGGACAATACACCATTATTCTGCAATAGAATTTAAAAGTATCACCACACTTTATTCTTTAGTAACTAGATTGAATAAGGGTGTGATCCAGTATTACTCTCCAGTTCCTTCAAAAATAATTACGCACTAAAAATTGTAATACATCAAAAATTTAATTACACTAAAAGTGCTTACTAATGTTTTGTTATTACTCTGTTTAATCTTGGCATCTGCATGCCATCCATTAATTTATTTCAGTAAAAACTATAGGTCACATTGTGGAATTCTTATTATATTTCTATGTAGTCAAAACTCCCATTTTTTTTCCAGATTGTAGCTTAAGTGAGGACATTGATTTGGGGTACATGACTTTGTGCATCCAGTGATGCTTTTAACAGGGGAAGATAACTAAGATAATGCATTAGTCTGTGTATATTTCAGATTTGTCTATAGTAATTCTTTCAGTTTATAACACTTTAGCTTATTAATTCTTGTATTTAATTCAAGCATCATTTAAATATTTCTTCCATTTTAAAATAACTAATTTATTTGGGACACAAATTTCAATGCTCCTCTTAAGTAAATAAAATATAAACTGCATAACAAAATTATAAGCTGAAGAGGCTCTCCAACAGTAATTAAACTATAATTTTCTTTGAGATATATATACTCACACAAATTGACATGAAAGAATAATATAAGTTTCTGCTTCTTTGTGAAGGCAAAAATTCTATTTTCAGAAAAGTCACTAGACAATGATTTTGTAAAACAAAAAAGCTAATACCCACACCTTGTTTGAAATTGACTCAGCATAGAAATTAGTGTAATTTGACACTTCTAAAGAAATTCTCTAGAGCACACTACCCAACACTCTTCTGTACAAGCTTATTTCAATACTATGGCAGGGTAACTGTATTTTGGAGAATTTTAAATAAAATTAAGCACGCACACACATAGCTATATAAATACACAGACGCACACTCTGTGTAAGTATGCACATAATATATAAATTCATTTAATGATTTGAAAATGTACACTTTAAAAGCTACCGTATGAGTGAACCTTTGAACAAACTCTTAAAAAAAAGAAACTTGTCCTGCTGGCATTCTGCATAAGTATTTCTTATTCCATAACACAGGGCAGGAAGAACTATCTGAAAATTATTGATCTATAGTTATATCTTGACTCATAAATTCTTTATGAGGATTGTGATTGCAGAGGAAAAGGACAATATAGTTTCTCAGATTTTCTATTCCTCTCAGGGCTACAAATGGCATTGGCGAAACAGAAGAACATATTTGTGATTGCTTTGAGTGTACAGTGTAGCTCACAAGCATTTTTCTCTGCACCAGTGATGGCTGGAATGGCTCCCTATGCTCAGTTCCTTATGTTGTGTGAACACAGGATGAACCGGCTCAGAGAATTAATTCTGATTACATTTTTTATTTTTGCTGGGTTATTTTCCCCACATCTGACTGGCCATGTGTGGCTGTCACATGTCACTGTGTCAGTGCTGCTGAGGGGTAGCAGGAATAAATTGAACAAGAACAGAGCTGGACAGGATCAGTGCTACAGCCTGGGAAGTACTTGCTCGAGTACTTTTACAAAGTGTTCAAATGAAATCCTCACTTGGGTTTTTCAGAGGCTCTATGGAGATTATCTGCCTGCAGTAATATAAAAATCAGTTAGAGGTAGGGAACTTGGAGTTGTACAGTGTCTGCTGCAGGATTACTTCACAAGTGCCAAATTATGTGAAAATTTGAGAACACGAATAGACTAAAAAGTTTTTGATTCAGATATTCTGCAAGGTGCTTTAGGCCACAGAGAAGGAATCTGAGGCTTCCTGCAGAGCTGTTTGACAGGAAAGCTAATGTTCCCTCAAGCCTGGCATGACTCAAGGTACAACCAGGAAATACGAAGGGTAGAAGGATGCATCAGCAGATCCTGTTGCATGGTGATGGTGTTGTATATGGGAGTCAGTAGTGGGGATGCAAGATAGAGGAAGGCAAGGAATACGGCTGGCATTTAATCTCACTCAGGTGCTGCTGGTGTTTTACTGGGGGATGTGGGCTGAAGAGAACTTGGAAAGATGATGAGTTCACTGGCGTGCTATCTCTGCTGCTACAATAGAAAGTCCAAATGTATGTCATAGCCTACGGTGTTATTTAGGACAAGAGCAATGCTCAATAATTGATTCCCTAACAGGTTTGCTAGCAGCCTGAATGCATTCCAGAATAAATGTCACTTTGGTAACACAGCTGAAGTAGGGAGAAGATCTATCTGAGAGAAGCTGGTTGTTTTCTTACTTTGTTGATGATATTCAGGTGTCAATACACAATGAGACAACAAATAGGTCTGAAAGTATATTCTAATTATGCTAGTTTGAGAACATGTGACTGTAAGTGGACCAAAGGGCGCTGTGGGCTAGGATTTAAAGACGGGGATGATGTCAGGTCAACATATGGAGTAATGGCACTTGGATACCTTCAGTGATGACAGGACAGAATATGGGGTAGGGAGATGAGCTGTCAGCCTACAGAAACAGCATTCAGCACAGACATGACTTCATAAATAGCAAAGATGTCATATGCTGTGCAGCATTACTGGTACTGCAATGAAAATTACATCCTGTGCAATATTTTACCAGTGACTCCAAACTGCAGAGTTATTTCCTATGGTTTGTTGTTTTTACTATTCAGGATGAAGAACCCCCCATGTGCCTTATAGGGACTTCCTAATGTACTCTTTAGCTATTGGCAAATTAACAATGATGCAAAAAATGTTGTTTCTGTAAAAGCAAGTAAGTTTTGAGGTATCAACACACGTGTTGTAAACCAGTAGAATATATCCTATGAAACTTTGTTAACCTTGTACTATCTCTACAATTTAAATAGGTGATTACTCACAGAGTAAGATATGAAGTATGTGGAGAGTAGTCTCTAGACAAACCTTGGATTTGGAGTTTTTGTAGGACAGCCACTTTTCAGTGCTTTTCTGAATGTTGTGTAGACTGACCTTTCCTCTTGCCCAGGCCGAGGGCTACAACTCAATAAAATGGGAAAAAAAAATAAATGGGCACAGTGTGATAGTGACTTTCAAAGGGATGCCTTATGGAATGGAATGTGTCAGGGGAAGTTCAGATTGGACAGCAGGAAAAGGTTCTCCACTGAGAGGGTGGTTGGTCTCTGGAACAGGTTTCCCAGAGAAGTGTCATGGCACTAAGCTTGTCAGAGTTCAGAGAATATCTGGACATTGCTCTTAGTCACATGGTTTAGTCTCAGGTAGTCCTGCAAGGAGCAGGGAATTGGACTTGATGATCCTTATGGGTTCCTTTCAACCTGAGAGATTCTGGGATTCTGTGTGACATGCCACATGTAAAATATGGTCAAATATAGCATGTGTGCCTTGTAGCATAGAGAGAGATGGAGTCAGCATGGGGTATCTCTGCAGTTGCGATCACTGGCAAGATGGGTAAAATTTGAGTTTAATGTATGGCTTACAGGACCTAAAATTAGAAAGATGAAAGTATTTTAAAGGTTTGGATGAATCACAACCTATTCCTTGTTCTATCCTCCCACTTCTGAGATGGTATGAAATCTCTGGAGTCCTCCATTCGAATACATAGACATACCCAAATGTTTAAAGTGACTAGAGATGGCTTTTGCTTTCATACGAGGGCCAGAGGACTATATATCATCCCAGGGATTGAGGATCCTGCCATTTTTTTTCTTACTTGGAGGTGTAATTACTGTAATGTAATGTCTACTTGAGAAAGGAAATTAAACTCTCAAGAACAAATTAGCTAATTTCACATTAATGGCATGATTTTTGTTAAAAGGCCTGCTAGAGCTGAGTGAAGTTTCTGAAAATAAGGATTGTCCTATGTTATAAAATAACTTGTTCTCTTGATGTCAGCATTTTCTGATAGACCACTGGTGGAATGGATGAGTGTCATATCAAATACTGGCCACTGGAGCTCTACAGGGATGATAGCCTTTGATGGGATAACTGCATAAAGTTCTCCTTATCAGGAGATCACACCTGACAGATTGGTCTTCCAGCCTTTGATGGTTTTTACAATGGCAATAATCTTATACAGCAATGAACAACTGGCAGATGCAGTAAAAGTGCATTTTATATATGACTGTTGCAGGAAGGAATACCTGCTGAAATTTATTTGCTGTGTCCTTGAACAACATTGAATTCTCCAGATTAGGTAGTGCCTGTGGAGCAAACCCATTCATTTTGCTAATGAGACAGAGGAGGAAGATAAAGATTTAAAAAATGCCTGGCATCATATTTTATTAGTCACCCAATATAATTATTGACAGGGATCGAGGATGTTAAGTTCCAGAAAAGGACTACTTATTATCTTAACACTCCTGAGATGCATTAAACACATTTGAATTTAATTAGAAAGGAGTATCCATGATTTAAGAATAAATCTTGCACCTATTAATTTAAGAAATTAAGATGATTAATTTCCTTTAAAATTTCTAGCATTTTGGATAAAAGTCCTTCATAAAAGGTGCATGGCTTACATTCAAAGACTAAATTTATGCAATGTGATTTTTGTCACCCAGACTGAAAAACGGTTGTAGTTAATACCGGACAGATTTTTGAAATGCCTTCCATGTGGTATTTAACAGTACAATCATCTTAGTCATGATGAGTCAGATACTGAATTTAAGAGAGAAAAAATGAAATGATTTAACTAATACCAGAAATATTTTTTTATTTGTTTAAGGATTTGACAGTGCAACCTATCTTCTCCAAAAACTGTAAAATTCCATTCCTCAAAACTATGTAACTAACAAAAACCAGCTTGAGGATAGCTCAGAATAAGCACAGATGGTCCAGCAGATTAATGCTTTAATTTTTTTTAAAGGAGAATGATTACAGCCACGTTAAGTAGTCAGGAGCTGATAATATGGGTGGATATTTGCAATTTCATCATTTATAATACAGCTAATGCATGATCACATCTTTTAGAATCAATAGTAGATTGGCAAGCTCAGATGTCTCATGCACGATGTTGACTGGCCCACAAATCAAAGGAGAATATTCTGAAAGGACAGAGAAACACTGGAAGGTAAATGATCAGCAAAGCTTGTGGAGAAAGCACAGGGGTAGTGATGGATGGGACTCTACAGCCTGTGCTCTGTGTTGTGTAGACATAATGTCGTGTCATGTGCACAACCAACCAAAGTCCAGCAGCCCTAGGGTCATTTAAAATGGGACCATGTAGGAATTTCAAGACTGGGAACTAAACAGGCTGAAGAGAAAGCACAGGAGGGAAGAAGCATCTGGAAGAACAGAATTATTTGTGACACTTTGGTTTCAGACACATACGCTGGTGCTATTATTCAGCCAGTGGCAAAACAACATTAAAGCTTCTAATGATTATTTGCTAACACAAATAATATTGACTTCACTCTTGGATAACTCTTTTGGATCCCATTACGGTGTTGCCATGGAACCAACCCATGATATTGGCAAGCTTGTATTCCATATGGGCAAACCTAACACTTGCAACCAGTAAAATAATTATTTTATGTACTTAGTACACCAGGAAGTTTCCAAAGATGAGAAAAAAAATAAGAAAAGCTAATTTTGATTAAAAAAAATCCCCACAGAAATGGAAATTACTTTTTTAGAGGATGTATTTTTTCTGGTCAACAAATCACCGCTAATGCTGCTGGCAGATGACACAAAAATGTTGGCAAATACTGGAAAAAAGGGTGGTAAGTTACAAAGATGAGCTAATCATAAAGAGCAGTCTGAAATGTTTGGGAAGCAGAAAACAAAAGAAGCTTGAATTCAAAAGCCCATGAATGTACCAGGAACAAGGGGCTGAGATCCTGTCTACAGAATCAGGGCTGTATATGGAGGACAATGATTCAGAATTGAAATTACAGATTGCTGCTGGTTGATATGAATGAAGTTCAGAGGTAGCCACTATTTTCTACGACAAGGAATTGATTGCTATAGCATTTGGATTAAAATGTCGCTAAAATTGGCTTTATTCTGTGTAAGGAAATGAGTGGACATGGCAATTAAAACCTCAAGGAAGCCTTTTACCTACAGCCAGGCCTCTGATAGCAGGAAGTCAGGAGTAGATACAAGTGTCTTCAATTGCATGTTCCATTTACTTCTGGAAAGTAATCATGTTTTTCATCTCTGAATCTGCGTTCTGTGTTCCTCTGTAATGATTAAAATGGTCTGTAATAGAGAGCATAAAATAAGAAGGTGATTTTAAATCTGTTGAAACAATTGCTGAAACTGAGCCTAGAACACTGGTTTCAGTTGTGTCTGTATTTTAATAAGTATGTTAAAAGTTTGGAGAGAATTCAGAGTCAAAGTAAAAAAATGAGTGCATGGCTGAGAAAAATCTTTAAAGAGTAAATTTACTTAGAGTAAATCTTTTTAACTGACTGAAAAGGAGATTTTGAGGAAAACTGTGATTAGCAGGAATTAAATATTGCACATACCACAAGGAGAAGTAGTGAGTTTTCACTCTTCATCCATCCACTCTAGCTGAACACCTGTCAGAGGTTGATTGAGTCTAACACTAATTTCTGGGCTCAAAACAGACATAGACTGGTAAAAGGGACGTTTATTTTCTACTTTTTTTTGGTTGATTCATTCTTTGATTCTTCTGTAACAATATTGACTCAGGCAGTAATTTTGGAGTTTTACCTACTTGAAGAATCAGCCAAAACAGCCATGGGTACACAAATGGAGCAGGGGTCATTCACATCTCTATAGCAGAAGAACTTTGACTTAGAGATGCAGCTGCATATCCTTGAATATTTCCTTTTATATTATTCCTAATCAAGTTTAGGCTGCAATGTGGTGAGAGTTTTGTTTTGTTTTGTTTTATTTTATTTTGTTGTGAGGACTGCTTTGAATGGTCCCAGTGGGATATGAAAGACACATTAATGGTGAATGGAAGCAAAATGAGCTTTCGGTCACTTCATGCTGCCTAGATATGGAACTCAAACTGTTCTAGCTTCGTGGTATGACTTATGCTTCCTTTACCTGTCAGCACTGAACTCCTGCAGAGTTTATACCTCTGACTGCAATAAACTCTGCAGGTTTTCTGACTCTAGGCTCCTATCAGGGAAGGAAACTTAAGGGTTAGAAGGAATTTTATTTGTCACCAAATCCAGTTCCTTGTTATTGAAAGCAATCTCACTAAACTTTTTAAAAGTAGACCAAGCTTTAAGTTAGAAGTATTGCAGATTTTTACTCAAATGTTAATTTCAAAAACTTCTTCAAAACTGTATTACTTTGATTGTGCTTTTTTCTTCTTTTTTAGGGGAATATATATTCATCAATACATTTATGACTATATATATAAAATCCAGCACATACCTATGTGAGTCTATACTGAACTAGTTTATATCCATCCTTTGTGCCAACATTGCAATTTTTAATTTAAATTTATTTCCCTTACCAGTTTCAAAAAGATAAAATATACATGATGCTGTAATACAGCATTTAGCTGGGGAGTTATTGTTACTGGGTTGACACAATGACGATTCAGGCTGGAAGTATTTGAAAAAACAAAAAATTCTAATCTTTTGTTCTAAAAGAAAGCAATAAAAGTAAATACATAGAAAAGAATAAAAAAGAAATAAAAAGGATAAGTTATGAATAGAAATGAAATGTCAGTCAGCAATATTTCAAGTGGAATCCAGATCCAAGACTGATTGAGCTGGATTTCTCAAGTTATAATGCAATTCTTGCTATGTTTTGGCTTACTAAATATAAGACACTGAAATAATAATCCAATAAATAAACTTAATGTATATAATTATGATAGCACAACATTTCTTTTATACCATGATCAATTTATTTCAACTTTTGAATCTTTCTTTTTGTCTTCTATAATTGGCTTTTGAGTATGTAAGGTGCTGGGTATCATCTGTGGCTTGTATTTGCCCTAAGTTCTCTTTAAAATCAATGGTCATTCTTGGCAACATACTAAGTTGGGCTTTGGGCTTCAAGCTGACCAATTCTTAGGCAATATCTTGATTAGTCGTAAATACGTAAATAGTCGTATTAACTGAGAGAATTACTTCCTATTTTCTGTTTAGTCCAAGCTACATTTGGCTGAGCGATGATCTGAAAAGAAGGTATCAACCTCTTCAAATGCTGTGAGATAAATTTAGATTTAAAGGCATGGTGCCAATTTTGCATTTACAGTTAAAGAGAGTTTTTAAAAATCCATTGGCAGATTCTGAGGGAACCTTCCTCATGAAACGGTTCCAACTTTAGAAACTTCCATCTTAGACAATTCAAGCTCGAATTATTATTAGCTTGAGTATCCCAACATTTTTTTCTGGAGAATCTCGGAGGTAACCCTGTGCACATGAAACCCTCCTTGGGCATTCAGGGTACCAGATACTTACTGGGTCATCCTGAAGCTGAAAAATGGTGTTAAAACTATGCTGAAAAGGAATAAACTAAGCAAAATCACATAAATCTTTTCAACTTTTACGCTGAGGGTTAGGCACTGCCAAATGTAAGTTTAACAGAAGTCTGGTTTTTATTACTGCTTTTGTGTGTGTATATCTGTACACTACCAGTGTGAGAAAGTGTTCTATTTACACCCAAATCACATAGAGCTTATACCTAGACCAGGTTCCCTAGGGTTACTGAGGAGGTCCTAAGAACCTCCTCAGAGGAGGACAGAGGACAGTCCCTCCGGCACTGTCTCATTTGCTCTGCTCTATGGATGAAAAACCTCTAGAGATCTTTTAATCGCTCTCTGGTGCAAGGAACCTTAGACTTGCTTTGTGAGTTTTTCTTCTGGTATGCTTCAAAGTACTACTTTTGTAGTCCCATCAGAAATCAATGGATGCATCTGTCAGCCTTCTCATCAGTTTGTAAGAGCTGCCTACTCTAGACCGAATTTCCTTCGATATAAATAGATTTTGCTGTGATGGCTGCTGTGACCTTCCTTTGTGATGTTGATACTGCAGAACTGAGCAGTAACTTCTGCCCAAGAAAGGATTGAAGCTATTTCCACCCCTCCGCTGACTTTTCAACAAATACAAATGTGTATCAGGTTTCTGATGATTCATCTGCTAGAACTGGAAGAAAGAACTTGACAGTCCACAGTATGAGACAAATAATACTCTGTATCTCCTCCTCGGATTAACTTCAAATTCAGTAGATTAAAAAGAAAACATACAGCCCAAGTGGAAGCTTCAGGTCTTCTAAATCTTAGTTTTAATTTCTATAAGCTACAAAAATACAGTTAATTTTCCTTGCAGTCTTCCAATATTTAATATGTCTGCAGATAAAGTTAGAAATGCTTGAAATGCTGTTCCTTGACAGTGGGTGAATCATTTCTCAGGTAGGTCAGGAATTTACCTTCACCTCAGTCTCAGATTGCTGTCTGAATCTCTGGTTGTTCCCATTTTTCCTCTTTGATTGGACCACCTGGTCTCCTTAGTTCTTAGATCAGGTTTATTCTGGTGACAATACTTCTCTCCATCACAAATCCAGTGAAGGCCTAACAGTAGGTTTCTTACAGCCTGGTTACAATCCCATTGTTATTTATTGTGTGGGTCTTTACACAAGGTGATGAAAGCTGGGAACCTGTCTGTTCTATATCAATATTTTTATAGGCAGCTCTAAGAGAATTTGGTTTCCCTGTGGTCAGGTTCGCACATACCAGACAGTTGTCTGCTCTTGCCAGCTGTGTTGTTATAATAAAAGATGTTGCTCCTACCTATAAACCTTGCCTTCAATTACACTGTTCAATCTGGACCAGCTCCTGAGCAGAGAACAGCACTGGCTGTTCTCACAAGCCTAATTCTCATATCCACTTCATACTGGAACTTACAGGTTCTTTCAGTGCTTTCAGCATCTGAAGAAGAAAAGGAGATTGAAGATAAGTGGGAATAGGCAAAGAAAAAAAAACAGATGAGCAATAATATTGTCTATCAGACAGAATCAAGTGCTGTGCAGGAAATAGCTGTAAAGTAGGACAGCTTTTTCCAAGAAACTGTTCAAAGACTGTGTTCCCTGCTCCTTCAAGTCTGCTTTTAATGGTCTTCTGTTCCTACAGTCTCAGTGAATACCTAAAGTCTCCCTCCTTGAGCAGTGGGCTTCAAGAGGACAGAGAGTGGGGACATTTCTGGCCTGTCACACCCACGGTGTGATTCTGCCTGCAAGTACCTTGTCTGTATGTTCACAAGTATCGAAGGAACAAGGGTGGAACTGTGGCCATACTGAAGCTGCAGGAAGTTCTGCATCCGTTCAGAATTACAAGAAATACATCAGTCAAAGATTACTTTTGCTAACTCTGAAGTTTCATAAATACTTTACCATCTGCTTTTAACCAAGACAACAGGCCAGAAGCGGAGGAATTAATATAAATGGAATTATAATTGGCATTGACAACATGTATAATGTATCAATAGATGTAAATAGGCAGAAAATGATGATCCTTATTTTTGAAATTTCTTAGGCTAATGATATGTACTTGGATAGAAAGAAGTGTTTGATTTGCTAAACCATAATCTATAATTTATAGTGTGTCCTAGATTAATAGTCTTCTGTGTATATTTAGACAATTGATCTACTTGCAAACTTGGAAACAAAGAGGATTGTCCATGCATGTAGAGGGAACAGGGAGGGAATAGAGAACAGTGGGCAGATTGCACCTTCGCACCAGAGCACTCGGGCAAAAACCAACAAAGCAAAAATCACTCAAAGGCAAAAACCTGCTCCAGGGAAGTTGTAACTGTTCCAACAGTTGTTGGAACACAAGTTGTAACTGAAGTTTTAAGTAATATTCAAACTAGAAATTCTGATGTGTTTACATTGTTGAGTTCGAGAAGGATCACCTAGAGCCGAACACCCCCGGCTCCCTCATGTTGCCCTCACAGGTTCAGCGATGGAGGTGGCTTTCCTGCTGTCCGAGGGGGAGCTGAACCCCTGTCCACACCCGTCTCTGAGGGGCCTCCGTGGGCAGCTCCGGGTGACTTGCAGGTGACCCCCGGGGTCCAGATTGCTCTGTCACCTCCTGTAACTGGGGAGGGGGATTCCTGCTGGGCCCTGGTCTGCAGCTCTCCCCATGCCCACCCCTGCCTGCTGCCCTGCTCCCTGTCAGGATCCTCCTGTCCCCCCGCTCAGGGTGCCCCCTCTCCCCTGCCCCCTGTCCCCCAGGACACACAGGGGCTCTGTCTGTCCCTGCCACTCCCCACACGGGCACAAACAGCTGACGTGTTTCTACAGGACGAAAGGACATAGCCTGAAGCTGCGCCAGGGGAGGTTCAGGTTGGACATTAGGAGGAAATTCTTTACAGAAAAGGCGGTTA